>JAWNZC010000081.1:752500-982710 GCA_035771165.1 Paragorgia papillata
AATGACGATTATCGGAGGACATGTCGTCGATGTCCTCGATGAAATTCAAGGCTTGTGTGTTTATCTCGGCTAAGCTATAACTGCGTTTGTACGAGATCATAATCATATCCAATAGGTTATTTAATGTACTGTACATGCATTATTATATTCTGTTGGAACATACACGTTGAAAGTATCACCTACCTAGCCTCGTTTCTAAGCCTTTCGTTTCCGCCATGAGCTTGGCCGCGTAGTCGGTTTGGGTTCTTGGGAAGACTGGGGAGAGGCTGGAAACGCGAAGGCCTAGCAACATTCGTAAAAAGGTCCTGCCCAGAATCGTTCTGGCCCTTCGAATGTTCCTGGGATCTAGCGTAGCGACAGTATATTATATAAAAAGCATAAGAATGTCTGCGAAGATTTTACCAAAGATCTTGGCGATCGAAAGAAGGAAATTATGTAATATATTCCAATTGGAGCTCGAAATGAAAAGTTAACTGTTTAACTTTCAATTTTTGGCGGTTGCAGAAGGAAAGCTAGTGATAAGAAAGCTAGTGATAAGAAAGCTAGGCCAGTGAACCTTCGTTGATCCGATAGTAGGCTTGTATTATTTTATGCAGATGGTTTATGCAGATGGATGTCGGGAAACACTAAGGACGTCATAACATCACAATTCTTCCTCAATAAACAACTGAGCTGTAAAGTGAAAGTGTTTATACGAATTTTGCTAGGCCTTCCCCAGCGGGTCCGTTCGGATCACTTCCGAAACGTGTCAACCGAGGAAGGCCTAGAAACTAGGATATCAACGACTTATCAAGCAGGTGACAGCAGCGCATTGCGTCATTTAAAAAATAATGAAGGTCAGTTGGCAGGACAAGATACCCAAAACGTTAACATGCTGAATATAAAGCTCTTCGTTAAGGTTTTCAGGGTCATTTCGGTAAAGCGCTCTCAATTCGTCAGAATTTATGCTGCAAATATAAAATAGATATCGTTACAAATCTCAATTAATTTGTAGAATACAATGTTGTATTTAATTTTGCGATAAACACAAACCAATAATAGTTGTGAATTTTTCAAGTCGCCCCGACTTTCATTTTGTTCAAAAAAAATTTTCGCAGTTCGATTCCGAGATAAATTTCCCGCAAAACGGTGTCAGCGTTTTTTTATTTATTGCCTGGTTTCGATTGTACGACTTATTTTGTCCGAATGTTGGTCGAAAAACAGCATTTTCAACTTTGGTCGTCAATAAAATCAGCAAAACCCGACATATCAAAAAACGCTGACACCGTTTTGCTAGAAATTTATCTCGGAATTAAATTGCAACTGAAAAGATTTTGAACAAAACGAAACGCTTTTTACTCGAGTCGCCCCCGAATGAAGCCCTCTGGCTTTAATTTAAAAATTCACAACTATATTATTGGTTTGTGTTTATGGCAAAATCAAATACAACATTGTGTTCTACAAATTAATAGCTTTCTAACGATATCTGTTTTAGTTTTGTGGCATAAATTCTGACGAATTTATACCGAGCGCTTTACCGAAATGACCCTGAAAAAACCTTAATGAAGTCCTTAAAGGGTATTGGCAATAAAAATTAAGTTTGTCTCTTTTGAAAGAACTCGTCAAATGGTATAAGAAGAGCTTTTACAACTTTTCCGTATCTGTTTTGGTTTTGGAAATATTTCGACCAAAGACGTACAGCGTGCTGTCCGCCATCTTGGAATTATTTTCGATATGCATGTGACGACATAAGCAGGGTAAAGTGAAATTTTTATCGTGCCAACCTTATGACATTATGAGCTAGAAACTCGATTTTGTTGCGCTATTTCCATTTTAAATTGACCCACAACATTTAAAAAGCCTTCCGTGGAAATTTGGTCACCCACGGAGTAGTTTCATCAGGTTTACCCTGGTTGTGACGTCACCAATTTCCTAGTTAATTAGACCCAATATTACAACAAGATGGCGGACAGCACGCTATCTTTGGTCGAAATATTTCCAAAACAGATACGGAAAACTTGTAAAAGGTCTTCTTATACCATTTGACGAGTTCTTTCAAATGAAACAAACTTAATTTTTATTGCCAATAACAAAACTTGATCTTAAAATCATAAAATGAATATATTCTTACACTTGAAATTTTCCTTCCCCCAACTCCCCACAAAATGCAGTATAATCGGGGGTTAAATTAATGCCAAATTATACTTGTAAATTTATTTTTTATTTATACTGGACTTTCATGCAACTGTTCTCCCTAGAGTTCCAGTAAGGGCTATCTCTCATTGATCCAGTGTTACTACAGGAGGAAACCAGAGTAAACTAAACTAACTTTATTTATACTGGATAACCCTATCAGTCATATCTAAACTGTTCTCCCTAGAGGTCCAGTAAGGACCATCCCTCATTGATCCAGTGTTACTACAGAAGAAAACCAGAGTAAACTAAACTAACTTTATTTATACTGGATAACCCTATCAGTCATATCTCAACTGTTCTTCCTAGAGGTGCAGTAAGAGACATCTCTCACTGATTCATGTTACTACAGAAGGAAACCAGAGTAAACTAAACTAACTTTATTTCATGATAAACCAATCAGTCATATCTAAACATTGTTCTCCAGTTAGGGCCATCCCTCATTTGTCCAGTGTTACTGCAGGAGGAAACCAGAGTAAACTAAACTAACTTTATTTATAATGGATACACCAATCATGCAGTCATCATCTAAACTGTTCTCCACAGAGGTCCAGTAAGGGCCATCTCTCATTGGTTCAGTGTTACTACAGGAGGAAACCGGAGTACCCGGAAAAAACCTGTTGGTGTTTGGTAGAGTCAAACTGGAAACACTCTTCTCACATGCGGCTAAAGAGAAAGATAACTGCGCCGTGCAGGAATTGAACCTGGGTCACAGAGGTGAAAGGCACATGCGCTAACCACTGTACCACAAAGGCTGTTGTACAAAATCCTCTCACCCCATCGTTCGGTGACCAATGAAGTATTATTATGACCATGAAGTATTAACAGAAAGTTAAATCGCATTCGAGATATGTCCCTTCCGATAAACAGCAATGTGATTGGAAGAGTTGAATCTTTTAAATACCTTGACATAACCGTTCATCAGTCAATGACTTGGTCACTAGCATATATATCTTGCAACAAATTTACACATGAAAAAAAAACTCACAAGTTGCAAAGAGGGTGTTACACGTTCAGCAACTTGCGAACCTTGTTGCAAGTTGCACCAAAAAGTAGAACCCATCAAACTTTTCTTGCAACTTGCAACACGGCGAAAATAACAAAATCGCAAGTTGCTATACGGTGTGTTACACAGTGCGATTTTTTTGCAACTTGCAACATTCAGGCTATTTGTTGCAAGTTGCAAGAAAAATCGCATCGTGTATACAGTAGCTTTACAAGCAAGATTAACCCTATTCAACAGCATCATTATTTCACTGTTGGACTATGGGGACATCATTTGGGACAAAAACAACAAAAGTTTGACGTTTGTTTCTGTTTAGCAAGGGCGGACATAAACAGCGTTTTCACTTTATTAATTTATCTATTTTTACTCTCGCTCATCCTTTTTACACCCCCTCCTTTTTACTCATCGACGGTATGAATAGCAAATGTCTTTCGCATCTCATTATCTATTTGTTATTGTCATTTTTATCTGATTGGCTTATTTTTGGTCACATGATTACCTTTCGTATATAAGCTCATTGTTTGTTTACACTCTTTACGTTTCTCTCTGACGAAGGGCCTTCGCTCGAAACGTTAGACTCCTACGTTCTCTGTTTCGGCAGTATATCTAACGTTACTATATTTCGATTGTTGTTTCTACACTGCCTACGCAGCACGCTACTTTTATTTCACTATTTGGAAAGTTTGAGGAGCCATTTATGCTGATGATATCATGAGTCATGCATGATGTATAACCATATTCGTCCAATTTCGAGCTCTCAAAAAATATATATATATTTGTTATTCCGAAACATGCATGGCGGCGAATTACAAGTGTTTCTTAAGTACTTCCTAGAATTCATGTTTAAGTGCGTATAGTCGGAAAAACACAGGAAATAGAAAGAGAAAGAGAAAGTGAAAGTCAAACTGTCAAATTATATAATTCTAACGAAGAAATTCCGAGGCTTCATTATCCACGGTTTAAGATTTATTTTGTCAACTATACACACGTAAAAACACACCGAAATCTTATAGCAGCTTCATCAACTAATAACACTGTCCAATGATATTGTTACAACTTGTTAGCCACAAGCTCGTTACACATTTTACTCTGATGAAGGGCTCCGCTCAAAACGTCAGTACTTCGTTATCGAAACTAATCTCTTGCAGTTTATCACCTATAGTTTCACCTTGCTCTATCTGAAACTCTGCCTACGCAGTACTCTACTTTTTGACACTATTGCAAATACATGCATGACTATAATTTATAACATACACCAACACAAAAAGATCAACTAGCCTTTCAATAATTATTTAAATATATAATAAAAAGCGGTGACGAGCCCAGGAATTTTATACAATATTGTCCACAACATCAGTTTATCAAATATCGATTCGCTATTGATAAATTACAAGATTTTCCTGCCCCCGCACACAAAATCATAGCAACGAATAGGATTCTCTTTTTCGTCATCTTTTATAGCCTAACCGTATAACTTTGACCCCAGAATAAGAAATTAGTTACTTTAATCCTCCCAATTAACGCCTGAATTCCCCTTTATAGTATTCTACTCTGGCGACCACAAGACGATTTTACGCGTTATTGTAAAGCCTTTACGGTTGAAATGGTTACGTCTACAGCACATTTAATATCGAAGTAATATTCATGGTAAAAAACATCAAATAATTATAGTGAATAATTTGAGGGTAATTTCGCAGTATTTAAACCGACAAGTGTCATTACCTAAACGCTGGCTCAAACATATTTCGTAAAGCGATAAGACTAAACGATTCGAAGCAAAATAGGATGAAGCAAAATAGAAATTTAAGATGCTAGGACGAGGATGGCGGTTAAAAAGCAAGATAAATTTTAAAATTTAAAGAAGTCACGGTTAACTGACTATTATATTTGATATTTGAAACTAGTTTAATGACTTTTAAAACGCCCCAGTATTGCATTAAAATGATTGTAGTGTCAGTATTGAAGTCAATCTTAAGCAACAGTTCTCATCTTTTGGTGAGTTGTCGTCGTCCTGAAGACGTGAAAATGCTCTAAGTGGCGTTGTATAAAGAACGAGGACGGTGTTGAAATTACTCTTGGGACTAAAGATCATCATTTTCTTAGTTTTGCAAAAATAATTATTTTGTTTAAAGGACGTCTCGTTGAGGTTGACGTCGTAGATCTTAAACTCCCTAATATGTCTTTGTCACATGGTGAAAATTTCACTCGTACTGAGAAACAGTTATATTATTTCAAAGAAGACACTTCAGTGTGGACAAAACCTATATCGTTATAACCTGCAATTTTGTAGCTGCGATATACAAGGCTAGATCAAAGATATAAAGCTAGCGTAAATTGTATATGTAATCTATAAGAGTTCATCCACATTCGTTGAAAAAAACGTTTCATTGCTTACAAACCTTGCGTTGCATGGATTACAAAGGCTTTATCCTCTCTTCGTTCCACTCAGTAAATTCTGAAGTAAAACCATCACAATGACTTCGCAATAACAACCAAATTTGTTCTGGTCCAAAAGCCACAACTTCCACTTAGCTTTCGTAATTGACTTATAATTACTCAAAAGCTGATCACAATGGTGTGATAGCAAAGGTATAGACTTTAGTTTAGACTTTCCTTCGGTCTACAGCGGTCCAATCTCGGCTTTTGTCTATCACAATGTCACTTTGGCATTTCCTAACCAACTCCAGAATACTAGACCCTTAAGGGTGATCATACAGGAAATAAAACCTCTTGTATATAATTGCCCTTTAAACGCTCAGGGCAACTGAAAAGTGGCTTTTAAAAACATCGGGCTATTGTTATTAGTGGTTTCACTCAATCTAAAGCACGATAATATACGGACTAAATAATAAGGGCTGGTTACCTGGCTGATTTTCTGTCACGAAAATCTTTCTTTGATTACAAAAAGGAATTATAATACTCCGAGTGCTATACCTACAGAAAAACAAACCCAATTTTGCTTCGTTGTGTGATTTTGCATTTCTCAAATCGTCGTAATAAGATTTTCGGGCCAGTCCGCCTCATATGAACGGCCCCTAAGATCTACGCAGACTAGTTCCTAGTCCTCTTTTCTCTCGAACGCATTTTGGTGACGTCACAGAATAGGCATCGAGCGAGAGGACTAGCGGAAAATGTTCATCTTTATCTATCATGAATCCTGCTGGAGCTCGGATTCTTTAATCTTTATGAACGAGGGCACTTAAACAAACTTCTTCTTGAGAGCAGACAGCAAACGAGTAGGTTTCTTTGTTTTACATTACGTTAAAAGGTCGTTACATACGAGGCTTTATAAAGTAGTGTTCGGCGTGGGAAGTAATTGTGTTGAAACACATTTATACAAATCGAAATATGCTATTTTAACGTTTCGGCAGTAGACCAACCTTGCTATATGATGTTATAAAGAATTGTGCAGACCGACGTGAGTGTTATCTGCCTTGGTTTTCCGCCAAACGGCCGTTTGGTGCCTGTATAAGTTGGGGCCAGTTTTGGGGCCAGATTTGGGGCCAAGCAAAACATTTTATTCCAGGCCTCTCACAATTCGGTCTGCCGCTCGACGTTAAAAAGAGAGGCCTGGGAACCAGGCTGAGATCTACGCACCATCGGAAATTGCGGCTGTCGACTGGGATCTAATCCAGGTTGACCTGGATTAGCTACGCATGCGTGGAACGAATATCTTGCGTGTAAACGTCAATACACGCGAGACCAAGCGAGGCTGGCGCGAGATGAATAAGGAGCGAAGGAGCGTTGTGGTACATGTGGGTTCGTACGATAAAATTAGTGAAGATAAAGGAAAATAATGGATCCATTGAAGAAGATACTAGGGATATTGTAGGATATCGAGCATTTGCTGACTTGAAATCAAATATGGCGGAAAAATTAGACGAAGAACAAGTTGTTTGTTGACCGTTTACTACCCCCAAAAGAAGTCGGGTTGTTTTTTTTGGAAGATGTGTGTACCCAATTGACCTTTAAAATGGATTTTAAAGTTCGAATCAGTCGTGGAAAGTGTACTTGACGACCGAGGAAGTGAAGAGTTGACTGTTGACATAAAACAAACCCAATCAACTATGGAGGATGAATAAATATCTCAACTACTGATTTTTTCATTGTCTTGATTTTTTGTTTTTGGCTATATATGGACAGTTCACTTGTTCTTGTTTTGCGTGTGTGCTGTGTTTAGAATTTAGTAAATTTAATTTCATCAAGTTGCCCGGCCGACAACTCACTTGAGCCAGCACGCACGTGGCCTGCGAACTGCCCCATGAAAGTGGCCAATTTTCTGTGCGATTCTCGATCGTGACGTCAGCCTCAATGACAACCTGTATTGGCAACAAAAATTAAGTTTGTCTAATTTGAAAGAACTTATAAAATTGTAATAGAAGATCATTTACAACTTTTCCGTATCTTTCTGCGTTTTCAAGATATTTCAATTTGTTTGATATGTAAATGAGATGGTCTCTGACGTCAGGAGTGGGGTAAAATATTTTCATACAGAGCAAAATCATTTACATATCCAACATGCAATGTTCAGCGTCGCAAGGAGTTTTTATGTGCACAGTTTCAAATTATTTCGCTGAACAAACTTAGAGATATAACTGGTTTTGCTACATGTGAAAATATTTTACCCCACACCTGACGTCAGAGACCATCTCATTTACATATCAAACAAATTGAAATATCTTGAAAACGAAGAGAGATACGAAAAAGTTGTAAAGGATCTTCTATTACAATTTTATGAGTTCTTTCAAATTAGACAAACTTAATTTTTAGTGCTATTGCCCTTTAAGGTTGGTTTGATAATAGCAAAGTCATTATGCACGTGTACGCCACAACATGTGACATTTACATATCAAACAAACTGAAGTATCTCAAAAACGAAGGAAGAGATGCAAAAGATGTTACTTTGTTATTTTAGTGTTCTTTCAAATCATAAAAGACAAACTTAATTTTCGTTTCAACGTTTTTCGCAACAACAAATGGATGCTGGAAAGAACAAAGGCCAAATGTAGTCCAAAGACGGCGAGTACACAACACGAGATATTGTTAAGGTCATTGTTATCAAAATCATCATCATTATCATCATTATTATTATCATCATCATCGTAACCATCATCATCATCATATCCTCCTCCTCCTCCTCGTCGATCTTCTTATCATCATATCATGGTCATCATCATCGTAACCATCATCAATATCATCATCAACAACAACAACATCTTCGTCAACATATCATCATCATCGATCATCATCAATCATCAATTACCATCAATCATCATCATCATTCATCATCATCATCATCATCATCATCATTATCATCATCAATCATCATCATCAATCATCATCATCATCAATCATCAATCATCAATCATCATCATTATCATCATTATCAATATCATCACCATCATCATCGTCATTATCATCATTATAAACATCATCATCATCATCATCAATCATCATCATCAATCATCATCATCATCAATCATCATCATCATCATTATCATCATTATCAATATCATCACCATCATCATCGTCATTATCATCATTATAGACATCATCATCATCATCATCATCATTATCAATATCATCATCATCATCATCAATCATCAATTATCATCAATCATCATCATTCATCATCATCATCATTCATCATCATCATCATCATCATCATCATCATCATCATTATTATCATCATTATCATCATCATCATCATTATCATCATCATCATCATCATCATCTATCGTCATCATCATCATCAATCATCATCATCAATCATTATCATCATTATCATCATCAATCATCATCAATCATCATCATCAATCATCATCATCATCATCATCATCATCAATCATCATCAATCATCGATCATCATCATCATCATCAATCAATCATCGATCATCAATCATCATCATCATCATGTTAATATTTCTATCAATTATATTTATCACCATAGCCATCGCAAGTCATCGCTATTTTTATCAGAAATGCGTCATCAGCATCACCTCGTCGTCGAATCATCATTCAATTACATTTCCCAGTAGCAATAGTCGGACAGCTGAAATCCTGAATGCCATAATGACAATTCACCCTTCCGACAGTCTCTTTCGTCTCAACAGAAAGAAAGCATGAGAAAACACGAAGCATCAGCTCAACTTCGAGACCAAGTTTATAACGATATATCACAGAAGTATATACTTACAGACAAAATGGAAATACCTTCCCACTTCTGCTTCTGTAGTTTGTTGTACAGTATTATTTCTGCATGTAGCCGCTACAGAAACGTGAGAAAAATCTAGCGATAAAAGTCGCTTATCTTTGATTTATATTTGTTTGTTGGTATCGATTTGGGAGAAACATTCGCTATCCATGAAAGCTAAATTATACTTTTAATTCACTTTTTTCGACAAAAAGATTTTCATACGCTTCACTGTAGCGGCTACAGAAATACAGTAATACACAACAAACTACAAAAGTAGAAGTGGGAAGGTGTTTCCATTTTGACTATAAACTGTTTACGTTCTTCGTTCTCACTGTCCTGCTGTGTCTAGTTATATGCCTCGCTACAAAGAAACAGTGTTCTCCTGTGGTGAGCAATTCAAAATCAACGTTACCCCAACATAATAACATTTGTACTAGAACACCACGGCTCCGGATGCTGATAAGTGTCCTGTTAGCTTCGATACTAATATTCAATTTCCGTTCTCATTAAACGAAGACAAAAAAAGCCGTCGAGAGATGAATAACTAATTTCTACGCCTGGTGTTGTGTTCTTTTCGACAACGTAAACTTAACCCAAGTTTCTGTACGGCTAAAATGTCAAAAATTGCTTGAAACCGCTCGTAGCTAACAACACAGGGGTACGTCAAGGAAAATTTGTTGTTTTTGAAACCAAGAGAAACTTAAACAGCGTGAGGTTGACGTCAGACGTGCGAACAAGGTAGCACACATGAGCAACAAACGACTTTCATTATTTCAAAATATAGTAAAGCTATAGATATACTGCTGAAACAGAGAACGTAGGAATCTAACGTTTCGAGCGAAGGCCCTTCGTCAGAAAGAAGGCCCTTCGTCACGTTTCTCTCTGACGAAGGGCCTTCGCTCGAAACGTTAGATTCCTACGTTCTCTGTTTCGGCAGTATATCTGACCTTGCTATATTTCGATTGTTGTTTCTACACTGCCTACGCAGCACGCTACTTTTATTTCATTATTTCACTCTGGCTAACGCCAAACGATGTTATTCGTCAATGGGAGAATCTTGCAGTAAGAGTTAACTTGTTCTTAATCTTGGTTTCTATATTGTTGTAATTGTTGCAATTCAGTCATTGGAACCATGGTTCAACTTCTACAACAATTACAACAGTCGCCGATGCGACAACAGTTAAGAGCCGAAACATTGATCGCCGACAGTCGGCGAGTTTTCGCCAGATTCTTCGCCATGTAAAAAGACCAGATTGGTCACAAAACTTCAATCCAAAACCCCTCAATTTTGTTGAAGGAGTGCACGCAATGGCTACTTCAAAGACTTGAGTGTCGTACACTATTAAATTCGAACATTCCCAAATGTCGTTGAACGGTTCAAAGACTACGAGTTTCGAACAGGAAAGTTTCGAAACAGGAACGTATAAATAATACATACCGTTATTATATTGTGGAAGGGATCACAAAGAAAGTTTTAGTTATCCAGTTTGTTTTAAATACCATGTTTTAATCATTTGAACGTTACAGGATCCGAGAAGTCCTTCAGCGATGTGAATTACACTAACAATTACAACTATATATGGAAACATGACTGTTGACTTATTCTTGCATGGCAGACGTAGTGTTGTAGGAGGTTTACAGTATACGGTATGGGGAGAAATCTCACAACTTGGCAACAAGATGTGTCCGCAACAGGCTTGTAGAAAGTCTGCGAGAAAGTTATAACAATTTGATGAATTGGCGCGATTTGATGAAGCTGCTAGAAGCTTGTTGTTGTTGTTGTTGTTGTTGTTGTTGTTGTTGTTGTTGTTGTTGTTGTTGTTGGTGGTGGTGGTGGTGGTGGTGGTGGTGTTGTTGTTGTTATTATTGTTGGTGGTGGTGGTGGTGTCAGTGTTGGTGCTGGTAGTGTTGTTGTTGTTGTTGCTGTTGTTGTTGTTGCTGTTGTTGTTGTTGCTGTTGTTGCTGTTGCTGTTGTTGTTGCTGTTGTTGTTGCTGTTGTTGCTGCTGCTGTTGTTGTTGTTGTTGTTGCTGCTGCTGTTGTTGGTGGTGGTGTTGTTGTTGTCAAGCTTATGGCAACTCAACTTGTTACATACAATGCCCACACCAAGTTTTTGGAACAACCTTCGCGACAGGCTTCTTGATCATCACAACAACTTGTTACAAACTTGTGAACAACTTGTTGCATGCAGGGCTGAAATATGCGAATTTATTCTAATAACAGATAGATGACAAGCTGAACCAAGGTCGCCTGAAAATGAACAAACAAAATCCCCAACGCAGTCAGGTGAAGAATCCAACATAGTTTAACGCTACTCTGGCTTAAAAGTTTTTTTAATGTAACTTAAACAGTTACTGTTCATGACTCAATTGGGTGTTCGTACGCCCGTGTAGTCAAATAAAGAATACTTCAACCTATTCGTTAAGAACTTTCCTCGTAACTTCAAGACTTTTGGACTCTTTTTAACCTAATGCAATGAAAGTAATTATTTGGCCAAGCGATCAATGTGTTCTGGCACGAATTCTACGTATATGGCTCATTATTGGCAATGATTTACAGTGCAGTGGTCAATTGTTTATTTAAGGATCAAAAAGTGATGAATGCTAATCCGAGAGATCGAGACGGTATTAACCAAACAGTGTCGAATTGGACAAAAATGAGAAGGGGATTAGGAAAGGCGGTCTATATATATCTAATGAGTAGACTAACTTTGGTGACTCTGTTTGCTATACTTTGCCGGCTAGAAAGGGCGTCCAGAGTTCTACTCGAAAAAAGTATGGCCTTTAAACAGCTAACACTCTCGGCTGATATAACATCGCATGATATATCTCCTGTGAACGACAATCACAACTCCTTCGCTTCAGTTAACCCAGGAGTATTACTGACAGAAACGTTTCACTTGGCTTTGAAAATGAGCGCCAATGAAGCCGTCGAAATGTCAGTCACTATACTACCAGTCTACCACTATCACTACAACCACCATTACCATCACCAGTCACCACCACCGCCACCTCCACCATCACCACTATCACTACCACCACTGACCACCGCCATCACTAGTACGGTCACCACCATCACCACTATCAACACTACCATCGTCATCACCAGCACCACCATCATGATCACCACCACCAGCATCCCCCACCAACACCACGGTGACCACAACCACCATCATCACCACTATTAAACACCACCAAAAGTCTTTCTCAAGACTACACTAACTTCGACGCCTAGACAGCCAACATTGACAAGCATGCATCACGAACACAGAAATAGCCCTTACTGTCCCCATCCTTTGTCTTTGACAAGAGTCGGAAACTCTCTACTCGTGGAAACACTAATAGAAAGAATATCAATGTGAGCTAAGTGTTCACAGCCTCATAACCAGACTCTTAGCACACCAGCGCAACCAAACCAGCCATAGACTTATCAAAAACAGATCAAAGACAACGACACTATACGACAGCGCCGGGTAACGCCCGGCCATTTTAGACCACAGCGACTGCGCTAAATTTAAACTTTGCCTTTGGATAATACGTATCCAAAAAGACCTTCCGAAGTTCCCAAAGCAATATAATGACTTTCTATAGGATTGCAACCGAACAACCTATATATATATATGGTTGTCAATGCCACCGTGTGTCGGCACGGCGCTTTCTTTACTGTGATGTTGGCCGCCCTATTGAGGTGTCACTAAATAACACCACCTTCTAACACTATACCAGCTTGGACACACAGAAAACTTTGACCCGAACCTGTAATAAGCTGCATGGCGTGCACCGCTAAAATGCCTAAAACCCCGGCATATACACACGGTTCTCAGTATAGCATCAGGCCTGGTATAGCATGTTCAATATTCTCATATATACGTTACTTGACCCATTCCTGCCTGGGATGTTTGAGGGTTCTCGCTTTGACGAGTAAAATCATCTGGTGTTAGACAGAGTAAAACAATATTAAAAGGGTTCAGTTTTGGACAGCTCAGACAAGAATGGATTATTAAATCACTTGTTAACCCATTGCTGCCTAGGATGTCCGAGGGTTCTTCCTTTGACGAGTCCAATTATCTGGCATTAGACATTAGAGTGCCGAAAATTTGATGGATATACTTTACAGTCATCTCAGAGCTTTCCAAAGCAGACAAGACGATTCGGAACACACTTTCCTCTGATAAAGGGCTCCGCTCGAAACGTCAGTATTTCGTTTACCACCTTTTCATTTTGCTCTATCCAAAATACTGCACTCTATTTTTCTACGATAACAAGGCCGACGTCGATGACAAAAAACTAACAAAACCTCGAGTTAGGTTTGAAGTATAATTTCTATAACTTAATTCTGTCCATATTGTAAAGTTCATCTTTGTTTCTATAGCTACACGTGAGGAATTACTATGATACGAAGATATAGTAATGTGTTGTGTTCTACAGGTTGGTTCAAAATAATAATTCTACGTCCAAATTACTTTAATAGCCTCAGCGTTGTGGTTAGAAACTCAGCCCAACCGCTGCTTGCAAGAAAACCCATCTCGATATTGAAGAAACTATAACCCAGTTTCAAAATATCGAAGTACCATGCATGTTCCACGACCTGCTCCCAACTTGACCATGTAGCTCATTCGGCAGAGCGTAGGACTAGTAAACCGAAGGTCGCGGGTTCGAATCCCACGGTATGGTTCGACACGTTCGTCCCTCGGAGTTCACCTAATATCATTAACACACTATAGCTCATTTAGTTTAGCTTTAGAAGACCTATAGAATTCTTTTAAATTGACTTTTGTAAGGTAATCATTAAATATCTAATCGTATTCACGCCGATAGACTTAAAAGTCTTCAAAACAACCATTTATTCCAGTCTAAAGTTCAAAGTTGTCCAAATGAGTATTCCCTTTAACGTTTCTAACGAGTTTGAATCGCCGAGAAAGCACTGAATTAAGAAAGGAGTAGATAATTACAGTTTATAGCGACAATAATTAAATAACTGTGTAGGCTTGGAAACGGGGCAGTTAATTTGTGCTTTCAAACGCCGCTGGTATAATACCACACAACTAATACAGTGCTAACTTGTTAATAGAAAACCCACGCGCGATATACCTAATCAAAGATGTCAAAACTTAGACTGCATGCATATGTATATAAAATAAGTAGATATGATCTAGAACTAGAAAGCAGTCATGGCAAGCAGACGATAATCTGGAGTTCAGTTATACAATTTAAACGAAGCCTAACTCCCTTTTGATAAACAAAAACTGTTATAGATATACGAGTTGTTACTTAAACGCGCGAGACGGGCCCCAAAATGGCATCAGCAGTTAATTAAGAATTTAATACTATATCACATCAATTCACAACTTTCATAAAGCGACTAAGGCAACGCTAGCCGAACCGCCCGAACGGCAACCGGTCAATGTATATTATACTGCAATCAAACAAACTACCCAAAGATTGTCAGTTCATACCCCTTCTGGTTTCAACCCCGAAGTTCTAGGCTAGCCAAAGTATGGTACACTGTAATCGCGTACCGAAGCGGTACTAAACCAATTAATACAATTCGGGTATAAAAGCTTCTAAAATACCGAAATCCAGATCGTGTTATAACCACTATTTAATACCTGGTTGCCACTCGCTTATTCGAGTAGTTTTCTCTCTTAAATGCGAGCTCACGCCTCGACTTGATAGCTATATCATTAACCGTAACAAAATCTGTTATTCCACATCAAGTGAGCGCGAGATAAACAATCGACTACAAGCTGCGACAAGGCTTGTAAAATTAGCCTCGTTTCATTAATAACTTATTATTTGTGATCGAAACCTTCAATTTTGATCGCAAACCTCCAAAAGCCGAAATCTCGGTTTTGTGACAGAAATACATTAATTCCCCTCTTACCTCAATGAAAAGTAGAACCTTCGGGTAATGATCCGTCCGCGTTGATTGCATCTGCAAATATTTACAATACAATCCCCCAATTTCTCGTTGTACGCTCTGAAAAGAACGGAAGGACCCAAGTAAGTGTTACGGCCACCAGAAAGGAACTTACTTACAACAATTCCGGGCTAACTTCTGATTTTTTTGTCTCCAAGTTCTCGCGTTGTCTTGTCGTTGTCGCGGTGCAGAGATTTAGCGGCTAAATATTGAATTCGTTGGTATTTGACCGGAGTCATTTGCCAGACAGCTGCAGACTTAACCAAATCGGCAAATGTAATTAAAAAGCGCCCGAAAACAGTCAGGGACGCAACGGAAACACGTGTAGAAGGAACTTCGCAGGCACAGCGCTGTAACAGCCGAGCGGGGTAGCGTGTAAACTGATGAAGAAGTCAATTCAAATAACCGAATATAGTATATATACCTGCTATGAAATGATCTATCGCTTTTGAATGCTGGCCAACGAGACCAAATCACACCAAGGAATCTAGTCTATGATCAAAAGAGGAATATATATAAAAAAGAAGACAAAATACTGTAACACGAACCGAACGTTTGGCGGAACTTTCCAATCCTTACCTAAGTTTGAAATTTTGGGAAATCGTTCTTCGAACACAGAGAGCTGTGGTTGTTGTCTGTCAACGGAAGCGTCCTATTTATATGTTAATTCTTATCACCCAGAGATATTAATTCCGTTTGTTTACAGATCGGTTAATGACATTTAAAATCGAAAACATGAATAATTAATTAGATTGGATTAAAACCAGTTGATTTTCTTCCATCAACACAAAAGGGGTTCACTTTGAATCTTATCTGAACAGTGTGAAAGGGATTTGGTGAATCATGTGTTCAACATCAAACAAATAAACGGAGTTATCAAAAATAGACATTACGAAGGCTGTTTATTTTTTTACAATACACAGTTCGGGTCGAACAGTCCTTTTAGACTTCAAAATACGTTGTTGCTGTGGTAACACCATATATACGACGTCCCAAAACCATCTGTTGATCGGCACGCATCAAAATATGTGTTGATTTTTCGAGAAATTCAGTCATCTATACGGCTTTGTCGGTTTATATATTAATATTGTTTTAGAGCAAAGTGAAAAGGTGGTAAACTGCCGAGAATAGTTTTGATAACGAAATACTGACGTTTCGAGCAGAGCCCTTCATATCTGCAGAGTAAAATGTGGAAAGGCTCCGTACCGAACGTCAGTATTTCGCAAGTTATTATTTCACAACCCACATTTTACTCCGATGAAGGGCTCTGCTCGAAACGTCAGTATTTCGCTAACACTTTGAGGCCTGGACCTCTCCCTGTGCTGAATAAAATCGTCTGCCGTTAGCCAGAATAAAATACTAAAGACTCGTCGTCAGGCTTCAAAGTGTTAAAGAGATAGGTTTTAACACTTTGGTGCCTGGACCTCTCCCTGTGCTGAATGAAA
The DNA here is from genome assembly GCA_035771165.1 of Paragorgia papillata. Lineage (NCBI taxonomy): Eukaryota > Metazoa > Cnidaria > Anthozoa > Scleralcyonacea > Coralliidae > Paragorgia > Paragorgia papillata. The sequence continues at coordinate 769,237 of JAWNZC010000081.1, forward strand.
TCGTCAAAAATACTAAAGACTCGTCTTCAGGCTTCAAAGTGTCAAATCAATTATTTATATGTTGCTGTGATAACACATATATATATATATATGACGTCCCAAAACCATCTGTTGATCGGCACGCATCAAAATACGTGTTGATTTTTCGAGAAATTCAGTCAATCTATGCGGTTTTGTCGGTTTATATATTAATATTGTTTTAGAGCAAAGTGAAAAGGTGCTAAACTGCCGAGAATAGTTTTGATAACGAAATACTGACGTTTCGAGCGCAGCCCTTCATATCTGCAGAGTAAAATGTGGAAAGGTTCTGTACCGAACGTCAGTATTTCGTTATCAAAACTATTCTCGGCAGTTTAACCACCTTTTCACCTTGTTCTATCTAAAACACTGCCTACTCAGTACTCAGATTTACCCTCAGATATCGTTTTAGCTTTTTCAGTACGTTGACACATCTAAAAATATACGAACTTTATTCAAACAACATAAATACCAGATTTGGTATATAAGATACATACATATAACACTTGAAGAACACTTTTTAACGTCATGTACAAACACAAAGTTCGCCGATCTCAGAGTAAATTTTATTGATAACCTATATAAAGTAAATAGTTCATTCAAATTGTTTAATTCCCAAGATATTTTTATGTACCTTATGTCTATGCAAGACAGAACAGTTATGGCTTTGGCAGGGAAATACTGTTTCGATGTTTTAACAATTTTTGATAACTTAACGTAGATAATAGAAATTAACTTTATAAATATGTAATATGTATGTCATGTAGTTGTAGTTAGTGTCACGTTTGTATCCTATATACCAAAGCTGGTATTGATGTTGTTGATCAAATAAATATATAACATATAAACTAGAGTACGTGCTCAACTATAAACTTTCAAAACTTGTTAAAACATTAAAACAGTATTTAGCTACCAAAGTCATAATTGTTTTGTCTTGCATAGCAATGACATACATGAAAAGGTCTTGATAGCTAAATTTAGAAAATGAGTTATTTATTTTACAGAGACTTTCCATAAAATTAACTCTAAGATCGGCGAACTTTGTGTTTCTGCATGACATTAAAAGGTGTTGTCCGTTCCCAATCTCATTTAGGTCACAATGTTTGCATAATCTTTCACTGTATGAAACATTTCCGTATCGACCAGTTTCAACAGGTAGTTTATCAGCTGAAATTCTTAATTTTGTAACCGCTTGACGAAGTTTGAAGTTGCGAATTGAAGAAAGATATTTTTCAAAGCCAAAATTTATTTTCAGTTTTTTAAAGACTCTTAATTTGCCATTATTTCCACCTTGTTGAATCTGCTCTTTCCAGTATTCAGTATAAAACTCATGTAATTTATTCCTCAAGTAATGGCAAAAATTTCCTTGTTCTTTGGGTGGTATTACAAAATTTTTAAAATTATTAACTTCTATATTACATAGTTGTAGTAAATATTTTGTAAATAATATTGGTTGTAAATTAGAGTCCATACAGACTCTCGCTGCTTCACCAGCGAGGGTATCTGTAAAAGTTGAGCTTTTGATGCGAAACCAATATTTTGTTATAAGTGTAGCTATTTGTATAATTAGGGGTGCCCTTCCTAGTTCACCATAGACAGCTAAATTTGTAGATTTTGAGTGAACACCAAAGATTCTTTTGCAGAATTTTAGATGTAGTCTTTCTATATCATTTGTTAATTTAAAAATTTTAGTTTTAAACATCGCAAAAGAGTTTATTTTACCCAGTAAGTATGGACCCCAAACTTCGCAGCTATACAGCAAAACGGGAACTACCGTTGAAGAGAAAAGTTTTAAAAGCAATTTTATTGGTACATTCTCCACGTTTGAAAAACTTTTGAATAAACAATGATAGGCACGTATTGCTTTACCATAAAGTATTTTTTGTGTTCGTTTTAAAATTACCGGAAAAGTGAAAAGTAATACCAAGGTAGCAATATTCATCAACTTGCTCTAGAGCAATTTTCCCGAAAGACCAAATTGATGGGAAGTGTGCACGTCTTTGGGTTGGTGTTCCAAACAATAAAACTTTTGATTTTTTAAAATTAATGTTCAACTTCCATTTCTTGGTGTAAAATTCAAGATTTGTGAGACAGTTTTGTAAGCCAGACCTGGACTCGGATAGTAAAACTAAGTCGTGTGCGTAAAGTAAACAATTTAAATCAGTTTCATCAAGTTTTACTGGGGCACACGAGCTGTTAAATAAATTAGGTATATATCATTGATAAACACGTTGAATAAGGTGGGACTTAGATTGCATCCTTGTTTTACCCCAATATGGGACTTAAAGAAAGGAGTACTTCCCTTATCCAATTTTACCGAGCAATCAACTGAGGAATACATACTTAGCATTAGACGTATGAAATTCTTACTACAACCATATTGAATAAGTTTGAAGAAAAGTCCTTCTCTGCACACGCTGTCGTAGGCTTTTTTAAAGTCGATAAAACAGGCAAAAATTGGTTTTCGTTTTGACTTATAAACATCTATTAAAGTTTTTAGAACTAGTAAATGATCTGCTGTTCTGCAATTTTTTCGAAAACCGATTTGACATTTACTCATAATTTTGCACTCTTCCAGAAATTTAGTCAAACGAGTATTCATAATCAATGTGAAAAATTTTCCTAGACAGCTGCTTATACAAATTCCTCTATAGTTACTCGGGTCAATTGTACTTCCTGATTTATATATTGGGACTATGAAACCCTTAGACCAATGTGATGGAAACACACCGTAGGATAGAATAGTATTAAACAATTTTACAAAATAGGATGGTAAAACTTCGACTGCCAACTTAATGATCTCATTGGACAGTGAATCACCAGCACTGGCTTTTTTGTTCTTTAATCTCTTTGACAGTTTGCACAATTCTTCAAGTGAGATTGGTTTGTCAAGGGTATCGTTTTTGCAGGCTGCCCAAATATTGAAATCCTTCACAATTTGAGCTTCGTTGCTTATCTTTTCAGTGTTGAAATTTATCTTGTTCAAATTTCGAAAATAATCAAACCATTCCGATGATGGTATTTCATTTGACGTACATGATTTACGTGTTTTTATAGAATTAACTAGCTTCCAGAATTCTTTAGGATTGTTATTGGATAAAATTTCAATTTGGTTTAGTATAGAATTATGAAATTGTCTTTTTTGTTTCTTAATCATGCGCTTATATTCCTTTCTTTTTGCAAAAAAATAGATGACGTAAATAGACATCATTAGGGTATTTTGTGAGTAAACTTCCTAAATTTCTCAAATTCTTTTTAAGAGTATGGCAATTTGTATCATACAATTTTTGTTTCACCTTTGTTTTGTTTTTATTGTTCGTTTTCTTTTGTTTCTTAGTATATAATACGTTTTGGGATGTATCACATAATATTTTGGAAAAATTAGTTACAAACATATCAACATCGATTGATTTTTCGCTATATGTAGGCTGGAGAAACAATGAATCTAACTTATTTTGTACTTCATTCGAAACCATAAATTCTCTCAAACAATCTTTCTGGTTCTCATTCCACACAAAAGACACAGCATGAGGCATTAATTTTAATGCATCATCTGGAGTTTTGGGGATTTTAATTCTCATCACGAAAGATAAATAGGAATGATGAGAAAATTCAGTGATATCGGCTACTGTAAGGCTAATAATAGATGAAAGCAGGTCTTGTGAAACAATAACGTAATCAACAACACTTGCTCCATTATAAGCTACTGTAAGGCTAATAATAGATGAAAGCAGGTCTTGTGAAACAATAACGTAATCAACAACACTTGCTCCATTATAAGTTTGACAAGTGAACTGACCAATGAGATCTCCGTTGGTTCTACCATTTAGTGCAACCATACTATTGCCAATACATAAATCAATTAAAGATCGCCCATAAGAATTTACATGACAGTCTCTTGAGGATCGCTTATCTAATGTGAGTGGGGTATAATTTTCATCTTCAAGAAATGGATCATCAATAAAATCATCTAGGATACCTATTCTAGCATTGAAATCTCCACATAAAATAACCTTACCCAAAACTGAAAATTTATAGATACTATCTTGAAGATTTTCAAAATGATCAATATTAATTCGTGTTTCACGGGAGGAGTTTTGAGGTGGTATGTAGACAGTACAAATGAAAATATCATGTGTAAGGTTGAAAAACGTTTTATCCAATTTCCACCATACAAACTCTTCACTACTCTCTTTATCTAAAAATGTAATCCCTTTTCTAAGAGATAATCTAACAAGAATTGTAATACCACCAGAACTTCTACGTGAGTTTTGGGAAACTTCTTTTCGGCATTTTGAAAACGAAAAGAAATCATCAATATTAATATTATTGTGACCATAGGGAAGCCAGGTCTCTACTAGTGAGATTAAATCAAAATTTTGTAATTTTGAAATGAAGTCTGTATCATTAAGCTTACTAGACAGACCTTCAATATTCCAACTTGCAAACCGAAGAAAATATTTTGCCATTAATTGAAGTTTAACTACTAAGGAACTATTTGTAAACTAATTAAACAAGTCTATTATTAAAAAATGAAGGTATCGGTGGATACATTACCCTTTGATAATGCTGCTGCTGATTAATGCTAATATTGTTTTGAATCAGTTGATTCAATAAGTCTGATATATTCTTCAGCTGGTCTCGCATCCCAATTATCGCAGGTTGAGCTACATTGTTACCGACGGTGCCTCTTGACTGTAAATCAGTTGGTACATCTTGATGGCTCCTTGGTGAGTCATTGTGGAGGGTACTTCTCCGATCCTGGACTGTATGATCTTGACTTCTCCGATCTTGGGCTGTAAGATCTTGACTTCTCCGATCCTGGACTGTATGATCTTGACTTCTCCGGTCCTGGACTGTAAGATCTTGACTTCTCCGATCCTGGGCTGTAAGATCTTGACTTCTCCGATCCTGGACTGTATGATCTTGACTTCTCCGGTCCTGGACTGTAAGATCTTGACTTCTCCGATCTTGGGCTGTAAGATCTTGACTTCTCTGATCCTGGGCTGTAAGATCTTGACTTCTCCGATCCTGGGCTGTACGATCTTGACTTCTCCGATCCTGGACTGCATGATCTTGACTTCGGCGAGATACAAAAATCTCTCGTAATTCTCTCCTAATATTTTTCGCCAAAGCAGGAACACCAAATCTCCTGTTCAGGTGTTTGTCATCAAAATATAGGCGATTGTCACGTAAATTGCCGTTGTATACGTGACTAACATTTGGAATATCTTTAATTTTTTCGTCGATTGCTTCGTTGATCTTTGGGATTTCTCTGTCAAACTCATCTCGTCTTGGAGTAATACTTGATAGAATAATTTTTTTGCCTGGAAATTTTCTAGCTGCCATATTAATCATTTCAGCTTGAGAGTTTATAATCTCTTCCGCTGGCAAATGTTCCATATCGTTGACTCCGGTATGTATAATAATTCCTTTATTTACCGTAAATCTCGGAGAGTTTATAATATCCATTGCTTTGCTCGTTGTGTTACACGCAATCATTTTGCTACGTTTATTTGAACATAGTTTTTTAATGTCTATAAATTTTCTATTTGAATCACACAACATAACAAAGTCAAATTCGTCATTGATGGCAGATTTGTCGGAACTGTCTTTTGAATTGGATATTCTGGTGTCATTAATATCTTCATTATTAATATCTTCATACGAATGAGACCCCGTTTACACGATGCCGGTACAATTTAAAAACGGAACAAAATCATAATGTTTAGGCCTTGCGTTTACACGATGCCGGCACAAAAATGACATGAAAACGGCACAAAATGAAGACGGGTTCCTTGACGGCATGAAATGAAAACGGAACAACCGGTATCGTGTAAATTTAAGGCCTGGCCAAACGCTTTCAACATTTCATGCAACATCGTTCAACATTATTGAATTCAACCGTGATTCAACATGTTGAAAGCGTTTGGCCACCCTGTTGAATGATGTTGAACGTTGTTGAATGGTGTTGAATGATGTTGAACGAAATTTGAACATGTTCAAATTTTCGTTCAACATGCTTCAACAATGTTGAACGATGTTGCATGAAATATTGAATGCGTTTGGCCAGGCGCCCGTGCCGTAACAGTTTGATGACGGTAATCACGATATATACGATCACAGTATTCGGGTCAGCAGTATTCACAAAGTCTTCTCAATTCTCATTGGAAGAGAATAGTCACATGCTAATCCGTCATTATATTATACCGTGACCGTGTAAACGCAAGACTTTTTGGCCTGTATTTACACACCGGCATGATTTTGTTCCGTTTTCAAATTGTACCGGCATCGTGTAAACGGGGTCTGAGTCCCAGATAATCATTCGAGTGAGATTTCTATACGTTAGTTAGTAGTGTTTTCAGCTTGAAGTGGGTAAAGTTTCGTTTGTTTTTGCTGTACACAAGCTGTCGTGAGTAGTTATAAACTGAGAAAAATCTGAACTCCAGACGGGATTAGCAAATATATGTCGTTAGAAAGTGCTAAAAGAAGTAATATGTCCAACACGAGTCAGTGTTCTTCCTCCGATTTCTAAATACAGCCAAGCATGCAGGTTGAAAATAGGCCGGAGGCGAAGCCGAGTTTTTTTAACCAGCTGCAGACATTGGAGGATGAACATTGAACACAGACGAGTGTTGGATATAGCTTCTCAAACGAAGCAATATTTTTAAGAGAAAATCAACCTGAAAGTTTGCTAAATTTGACCATAGTCAATCGAGATATGGTTTGGAAACTCAGCAAACTTCAAAGCGCCTATAGTGAGCTAGGATTTTATGTTGAACCGTACCTTACACCGTGCACATCCTTTGTTTTAGGTTTATTAATATTTAAATAGCCCGGTTGAGTGATTGAACTGAAACGTTGCTATTGGACAATTCGTTCATTATACTAAAATACGACTAAAATGCATAAAGGCGAACAAAAAGATAGAACAAAGACTTTAGCTGAGTTTCCAGACCATATCTCGATTGACTATGATGAAAGAATGAACACTTCCGAGGTGGGGTGAAAGAAAATTTAATAGAGGAAACGCGTAATTCGGGGTAAAAAAATTTTAATATATTTTTATAGGCGTATATTCATTAGCGTACAGCCACAAGCCATAATCAATGTTCAAAATTCCAATAATAGCACAATAATAATCTATCATAAAGTTCCAGTTACAATAGCATGCAGACCAATCAATTCCCTCTTATTCTGAAGAAAGAATTGCAACCCCCAAATTGGGTTGAATTTACTGTTCATCATCTGTCAAAATGTTAATTGCAACATCATCGTCGCTGCTGCTACAAATCTCAGATTCTTCAGTATTCTTTCTCTGACTTAATGTTGCTTTCTTTTGTTTTGTTCTTACGGGGGGGGGGGGACAAATTTCCCGCAACACCGGCCCATAATTACACTAAATTTCTCTATTTATAGTCGAGGAGGAGAAGCGAGAAAACGTCGACCACGTAGCACCCCCACTACACAATAGTTTTGGCTCCAGATTATAATAGGCTGATACCCATAGAACATTGCTAGGTCAATCGTACTCACAAATTGTGGGGTCAGTGGCCTGTTACATAGAGGAGGTGGGTGGTCCTTACATTGACAGACTTAAAGTGCACATGAAACGAAAATTAAGTTTGTCTTATTTGAAAGAACACTTAAAATGATAGAGTAACATCTTTTGCAGTTTTTCGTTTCCTTGCTTCGTTGTTGAGATATTTCAGTTTGTTTGAAATGTAAATTAAACAACTTGACGTCACATGTGCATAATGAGTTATCAGAGAAGGTTATATATCTTTGCTATTATCAAACCAAACTTAATTCGAAGGACATATGTGCGTGTGTTTCTCTCAAAACGCCAAACATGTAGAATTTTCAAGTGATTATGTTTGATAATAGCAAAGATATATAACCTTCTCTGATAACTCATTATGCACATGTGACGTCAAGTTGTTTAATTTACATTTCAAACAAACTGAAATATCTCAACAACGAAGCAAGGAAACGAAAAACTGCAAAAGATGTTACTCTATCATTTTAAGTGTTCTTTCAATTTTCGTTTCATGTGCACTTTAAGTCTGTCAATGTAAGGACCACCCACCCCCTCTATGTAGCAGGCCACTGACCCCACAATTTGTGAGTACGACTGACCTAGTAATGTTCTATGGGTATCAGCCTATTATAATCTGGAGTCAAAAATATTGTGTAGTGGGGGTGCTACGTGGTCGACGTTTTCTCGCTTCTCCTCCTCGACTATTAGGGGCCGAATACATGGGGAAATTTCAGCCCGGCTGCTGAGGTATGGAAAAGAGGAGAATGATTTGAATAAGAAACACGAAGTGTGGAAATCAGCCAAGTTGTCACAAACATGCAGCATAAAACACACATATTTAGATGTGTATTTCAAATAAACCATATTTATTCCTTCTTTATCGCTTTTCACAAGGCACTTTCTGTATTCCACACTTCGTGTTTCTCATTCAAAACATTCACTCCCTCATTTCCATCTCCCAGTAGCCGGGCTGAAATCTCAGCCCGGGCTGAAATTTCCCCATGTATTCGGCCCTTTAGATATATGCTTCAAGCAAATGTATGTATTGTCTATACAAGTCCCAATAGGGCCATGCAATATCATTTTTTAAGTAGGCACTAATATCATGTGTGGTTACATCCATTATACGTCAGCCAAACTTTTTAACAAAGCTTATAGTCTCAGTTCTCAGTTCTTTGCTGTCGGTTAAACATCTTTCGCCACACTGTTAGAGCTTCGCTTCTCAAATAATTATTCCTCCAAAACAGCACCAACGAGTTAACGCTAGAATTCATAAGAATGACCGTCGCACTCCAATAACTCAGTATAGCCCCTCCATCTAACGTAGCAAGAGACGTGACCACAGCTTGCGGTATCACGCAAAGGAAACAGCAAATAGCCACAATGAAGACCGTCTTTGCTTGCCTGACATTCTGTAAAAGAGCACGTTCGTCCCCTTTCCCTAGGCTCGCCATGGACATCTTCCTTCCTCGTCGAAAATGAACAACCCTCGACGATTTCTTGCAAGTGTAAAATATCTTAACGTAAACAAATACAACAGTGATAACCAAGATCACTAAATCGACGGAGATTACAATCTTGTAGATTTTCTCGCCAAGATAGAACCTGAGACAGAGTTTTACGATGAAGAAGAGCCATAGAATAATAGTGAAAATAAAAACGCGTTGCTTTGTGACTTTTGTGCGATGAAAAATAGGATGTAGAACGCCAATGTATCTTTCAATGGTCATGACAAGTAGTACACATACGGACATCCCAATTGGTATTGTGGACGAGATATCTGAAAAGGCGCTGGTCAGACAAGTTCCTGTACCCGATAGTTCTTTTACCAACTGAACAACGACTACTGGATTGCCAATTACCCCAACGCCAAGATCAGCCACTGAGAGAATCATAATCACAAAATAAGCTACTTTCTTTCGGAGTCGAGGTGATTTCCAGTACGTCAGTAGAGTCAACGAATTGAGAAAAGTTGTGAGAATTGCCAAGAAGATATTAACGATACAACAGAAAATATGGTTAACGAAATAGTTATTCGGAATAGAGCCACTGATGTAGAAAAACTGAGCATTTCTTACAAAACAGGAGTGTAAAAATTCTTCGTTTACTTGCGTAGTATTCATGTTTTTGTTGCTAAATGTTTGATCCACTTTGCTTAAGACCTTCAAATGACTCGTGTCTTGCTCACTACGGGAAGTCTACCATACAGGACGAGAGTCAAGTACTATATAAAACCGTTCTATTACGGTGTATTACGTCTTGTAGTAAGCGATTAGATGCAAAGGTTAAAGTGCCTATGCAATGGTTGGGGATTTTACATATTTAGGATAGTTGAAACCTTCTGAGAAGATTTGTAATATATCTTCCTTTCCTAAAATTTCATCTTCATGGACTTTTTTGCTGTTAAAGTTGACGGAAGTGACGTCAAAAGAGGAATTTGTCTATATAAAAAACACTTTACAGATTCCTCCTTTGACGTCACTTCCGTCAACTTTAACAGCGAAAAAGTCCATGAAGATGAAATTTTAGAAAAGGAAGATATATTACAAATCTTCTCAGAAAGTTCCAAATATCCTAAATATGTAAAATCCCCAACCATGGCATAGGCACTTTAAAGGTTATCGAGAGTATACATGCTTATTTGCATTAACGTCACCGCACACTTCCCCAAGCGGGCTTCAGAATAACTATTATAAGAATATTTATTAGAACTAGAAATTACTATCGCAAGGAAAGTGCTGCCTGAAGGACCAAATGGAGTCCTAATATGCTACTGAAAAATTCTGGATATACTCTGATTTTATACTTATAGTATAGTACAGTAGGTCAACACCAGGGCCTGGCAGCCACGAACAGGAGTGGTGCAGTGCAGAGTCTTGTTGCTTCAAGGTTGCTAGTAGCAGTAACTTTCACTTGGTAGGGTCAGACGACCCAAATGACCTTCAGGCAGGAAAGATTACCGTCACCGCACACTTCCCCAAGCGGGCTTCAGAATAATTATTATAAGAAAATTTATTAGAACTAAACTATCTTTATAGCAAAGTGAAAAGTTGGTAAACTGGCGAGATTTTTAGTAACGAAAACCGGACGTTTCAAGTCCTTCATCAGAGTCTCACATTTTACTTTGATGAAGGGCTCTGCTCGAAACGTCAGTATTTCGTTAACACTTTGAGGCCTGGCCTCTCCCTGTGCTGAATAAAATCGTCTGCCGTTAGACAGAATAAAATACTAAAGACTCGTCGTCAGGCTTCAAAGTGTTAAAGAGATAGGTTTTAACACTTTGAGGCCTGGCCTCTCCCTGTGCTGAATAAAATCGTCTGCCGTTAGACAGAATAAAATACTAAAGACTCGTCGTCAGGCTTCAAAGTGTTATTTAAAGAGATAGGTTTTAACACTTTGAGGCCTGGATCAGTCTCCCTGTGCTGAATAAAATCGTCAAAAATACTAAAGACTCGTCTTCAAGTTTCAAAGTGTCAAATCAATTATTTATTACATGGTACTTAATCGTCTATAATTTTATAAAACCGTACGCTTATTAATATTCAGGGCGTTGCCAAGATGAAGTGATGAACGTAGGCGAATTCAAGCAGTTTCTTCCGGGCTGTTGCTTCCCCTCTCAACCAAATTGGAATGTCAGAACTTTCCAGTCTTTACCGCCACCAGAAGCATTATCTTTTCGGTTTCAGCTAAAAGGGATGACTCAAAAGGACCCATCCGGCCAGTCCTTTCACAGCTTTTCAAAAATATGTCGTCAAATATGTTTTTCCAATAAACTAGGGTCTGATTATTGGGTTAAGGTTTTGGTTGTGGTTAGTATATCGCAAAATCGTGAGACTCACTGAAGCTCGACGACAAATTAGTAGAAAAAAACAAATTTGACAACATATTATGGAAAAACTACGAAAGGACTGGATGGGTTCTTTCGAGTCATCTTATGTTTCCATCTACCCTGCGAGCACAGCCTTCTTTCCCTTATTTCTTCGCTGAGAGAGAGAGGAAGAAAAGTAGGCTTTGCTGTATTCGTGTTTGGCTTCGTCTAAGATTTAGGACGAAGTAAGCCGTTTAAGACCCGTTTAACCGGTTCTCGTTTTGCTTCTGCTCTGATTGGGACTAGGTTCGAGATTGTAACCAAGCAACTGACATGCATGCGCAATGGAAACCAGTCACAAATACAGCAGAGCCTTCTTTTCTTCCTCTCTCTCAGCAAAGAAATAAGGAAAAGAAGGCTCTGCTCACAGGGTAGTTTCCATCCATTTGCTTGTCTGTTCATCTTTTTGTTTGTTTGTTTGTTTGTTTGTTTGTTGCCAGGATATATCACAAAATACTGTACGGATTTTTATGAAAGTTTGTGGCCAAAGATTGACCATAGACCCACTCTTTCAATTTTGGTTGAAATTTGGACGAGAAATTAATAAATCTGACTACAAGATTCTCTGTGTAGAAGAAATGCTTGATTGCACTCATTATCCCTATTTTATACAAAAGATTTTTTGCATAATTTTGGTGCGAGTGCAATCAAGCATTTTTAAAGGTGAATAACAGTCCGTAATGCGCATGTACGAAACTAATGTTTATATCTTTATTTACAAAAAATATACTGATACCTTATTCAAGATTGTAAGCTTTTCTTGCTTCCTCTTCATCACTTGTACTTGAAACGAAACATTTTTAGCAGAAATAGAAGAAATAGAAGAAATCTGAAGAGATACCCTCGCCGAATCACTTGGTTTTCCATCACATTGTTTTGAACAGTTTACATTAAGCGGACTACTTCATGTAATTATCTACGAATGTCTTGTTTGTGAGACCCACCAAAACAAAGATGGCGGAACATGCACAGCACGGACTGTTATTCACCTTTAATATACACTCATTCGAATAAACATTTTCAATAAAATGTTTGTAAGTTTACCAGTTCATAGGTTTCTTTTGAACTACGCATTTGATTGGCTGGCAATCAAAATAATTAAAAAGCTTCTGCAATTTCATTGGATAATCAACAACCATCAGAGTGATTACAACTTACATGTACAAGTTTGCCAATTTCTGTTGAGCAAATTATTGAACTCCCAACAAACTTCACAACACATCATTGGTCACAGTAAAGTATGAAATCAACTATATATACCAGCTTGAATCACCCCCACCTCTACCAGCTTACCCAGCTCATTTGGCGCAAGATAAGTCCCACCTTGCCTCACCCAGTGGCACCAGCAGGGGGGGGGAAGATGGGTGGGTGCCCCCCTCAAAATGGTCACCAGGACCGTTTTTGAGTGCAAAATTAATTTTCCAGGGGAGCATGCCTGGAGACCCCCAGGTGCCTTCCGTGCATGCTACACCGGATATCTCCAGCGTGGACTTGTCCTCGTGCTTGGCATGCTTGTGTGAGTTACCCAAAATTTGATATCTTGGCATACCTGTATTGGCGTATGCACTTGTTCAGTCTTCTTGGCGTGCAAACAAATGTGACCAGCACTTTGCCTCTTTTGGCGTATTATTTTCTTATTATTTTGCGAACTATTACTTATTATTTTCAAATGTGCATGGCGTACCAATTATTTTTGACCGGACCTTTTGGTAGCCTTGGCGTAAAGCCCTGAGCCTCGTCACCAATCTCCGGTGTGAGCCTAAATTTTGCTCCCTTGCCAGCACCACTGGCCTCACCTGAAGCCCATCTAGTCGAGCATTTAACTATCAAAAGTTCTTCAGCAGTTGTACATAAAAATTATTTCTGAACTGGACCTCCAGCTAGTTTCTTGTTCTTTAAATAAATATGCCATTGCGGAGTGTTAAGAAAGATGTATAAAAAGTATTTTACAGACAAGTCATTTTAAAAAGTTGTCTGAAAGCTGGGAAAAGTTTCATCTGAAGCTTGACAGTGGGGTATTCGACTGTATTTTCTGCCTGAACAGTGGACCAAAATATTTCAAGAAAGCCAAATGCCGGGGGGACTGATCACGAAAGGAATGGTGGACAGGAAGGAATGGTCAAATTAGTTTCAGTATTAGCAGTGCGAAAGCCACGACACAATGTTTCAACTACTGTTAAAATCTTTCAAAACAACTGTTTATACATATACACTAGCAAATAAGAACGATCGTCAACTTTGTTAACGAATAAGCAGTCGTTTTACTTTATATGCCGTGTACATTGTTTACATTTTTAAGGTGATTTTTTGAATTTACCTTTCTGACTGATGTTTCCTCCAATTAATCTGCAAAGGCTAGCATCATGTGGTCCGTGTGTAATCCTTCGGAACTGCGTCTACTTTCTTCATTTTGATCGCTAGATTCCCTACCATTTACTGCAAACATCACGCACAACCAAGTGACAAAATAAACACGTGTAATTCAAACTTTCACAATCAAGGCAGTGACAGCACACGCACATCAGTCTCGAGTCAGCGTCACTTCGGCGAAGTTGAATACGTCGTGTAATATACAACCAAAAACATTTCCAGAAATATTTGATGAAGTTTTGAGAACCGTGTGAGAACTGATCACGTACATACAAGTGTGAAACACATGTGACCACGCATCTTTTCACATGTGAAATTTTAATAAATTACGCGGTGATCATGCAGGTTTCACGTGGTCACGTCTGTCACGTGTGAAATTTTAATAAATCACGTGGTCGTATGCGTTTCACACGTGACTAGTTTATAGAAAGAGGCGCACGTAACCAAATGTGCTTTATATGTGATCACGTCTTTCCACTTGTAAAGTTTCGAGTGAGTGACCAAATTAAAACACGGTAACGACCTACCTAGTATGAACGAGTTTTCTGATTGGCTATAAGTAACCAATCACATTGTCGATTATCAATTCGTTCCCATGCTCCTTACTGATTAAGGTTAGGGGTTTTGGTTGGGTTAGGTTATCTAAACCAATCAGAAGCCTAGGTAGATGATGACACCCAAAATGTCGCAGGTTGCTGCGATTCACATAAAAACCCACAGAGGTCACCAATTCCACATGGGCTAAATTTATAACATGCATGATTCAAACACCGAATGCAAACTCGGCAACTCGATTTTCTATCTTGCGCACAAAAAAGACCAAGGCCAAAATTTTGTTTCAAATTTTTTTTATGCTCCCAAACACTGGAACAAGTGTCGTGTTGCCGATTCGCATTTGATGTTTTGTTTTTTAACTTCTGAGAGTAATAAAAAATTCATTTAAGTGCCTATAAAACGAAAATTAAGTCGGTCTTAGTTGAAAAAAAAAAAACATCCTTAAAATAATAAAGTTATAACATCTTTTGCAGTTTTTTGTTTCCTTGCATCGTTTTTGAGATATTTCAGGTTGTTTGATATTGATAAGTAAATAAAAAGAGGTGCATTAGCTATTAAACGTCTCGCTCGATTTGGGCATAGTTAATAGAAACTAGACATGGTTTGGAAGCTCACAAAAGTCATTGTTGTATGTTTTTGTTCAGGTTTATGGAAATATTTGCACTTTCACGGTTACTGAACATATTGTGTTTTCTGTATAATGTCATGAAGCAATCATCCAATAGCAACGTTTGGGTTCAATCACTCAACCGTACTGTTTAAATATTAATAAACCTAAAACAAAGGATTTGGCACCTTCATGTGCCTTTCAACATGAATCGTAGAACCGCTTTGAAGTTTTCCGGGTTTCCAAACCATGTCTATTTTCTATTAACTATGATTTGGGTCATTTAGTAAAATTCCCCCGGGGAATGACCCTCATCGAGCGAGACGTTTAACTCTTTCCTGTCCGAATTGGTCTTTAGTATTTTATTCTGGCTAACGCCAGACGATTTTATTCACCTCTGGAGAAGCCCTCGGACAGGAATGAGTTAATAGCTAATACACCTCTTTTTATGCTACTCCTTTGTAATACCATGTTTGTGGGAATTTCTTTTGTTGTCACCTCCGTTGACGTCAAACCGGGTATGATTAGTTCTAATCAGACCTGGTTTGACGTCAACGGAGGTAGGATTAGTAAGAATGAATATAATGAGGTATATTAGTTGTAAATGACCTGTGAGAACAAAAGAAATTCCCGATGATATTAACAAATTAAACATCTTGACGCCACATGTGCATAATGAATTATGGAAGAAGGGTATACAGTGTGTATCAAAAAAATTCGAACCCTTAGAAAATGAATTAGCATTCTTTTCAAACAACCTATTGTAGTAGTTTGAAAGCCCTAAGCACTTCGCTGAACCCACAGATGCGTAAAACACACGGTCTTATACACCTGGGAAATTAAGATAACTTGAAGTGTATGCATGGTGAAAGTATTTAAAAGCTTTTTCGCTTCGTTTAACTTATGTGCTGATTAATTTATAACGCAGCGCTTTTAGGGCTTTCAAACTACTACGTTACAATAAGTTGTTTGAAAAGAATGCTAATTCATTTTCTAAGGGTTCGAATTTTTTTGATACACACTGTATATATCGTTGCTATTATCAAACTAAATTTAATGCGAAGGAAGCATGTACGTGTGTTTCTCTCACAACACCAAACATGTAGATTTTCAAGTGATTTCGCTTGATAATAGCAAAGATATATAATTTTCTCCGATAACTCATTATGTACGTGTGACGTCAAGATCTTTAATTTGCATATCAAACAAACTGAAATATCTCAAGAACGAAGCAAGGAAACGAAAAACTGCAAAATATGTTACTTTGTCATTTTACGAGTTCTTTTAAATGACACAAACTCAATGTTCACTTCCTTGGCACTTTAAAGTGGTCCTCCGATGAAAATATTGTTGGTGATGTTTCTGCATAATCCTAAAGATATTATGGCAGTTGGTAATTGTGCAAAGATTTATTCCGAAATTCCCAAAACCAAAGTTGTATTTTACGTGCGAAGTTTGTATTTTGGAGCGCCGCCATTAAATTAAAGAACTTTTGTTTTCATCGAGTCTACGATGTCATATCATTGTTGTTGTCAACAAGAGTCTATCACGTCATAAGCTTCCTCGAATCATTCTTCTCAAGCTCGGCCATATTAATGGCGGGCGCTCCAAAATACAAACTTCACACGTAATCAAACTTCACACGTATATCACCTTTTCTTACCCTTCGAGCAGAGCCTTCTTTTCCTTATTTCTTCGCTGAGAGAGAGGAAGAAAAGTAGGCTCTGCTGTATTCGTGACTGGTTTCCATTGCGCATGCATGTCAGTTGCTTGGTTACATCTCGAACCCAGTCCCAATCAGAGCAGAAAACAAAACGAGAACAAGTTAAACTTAAAGTCTTAAGCCGGTTTTCCCCCAGGCGATTTTTTTTCGCGCGAAGCGACTTTCTTTTGTTCGAATTCAATAGATTTCTGATTAGTTCCAGCTCAGAGCTTATGAGACAAAAGAAAAAGTCGCTTCGCGCGAAAAAAGTCGCCTAGTGGAAAACCGGCTTTAAACGGATTACTTCGTCCTAAATCTTGGACGAAGCCAAACGCGAATACAGCAGAGCCTACTTTTCTTCCTCTCTCTCAGCGAAGAAATAAGGAAAAGAAGGCTCTGCTCGCAGGGTACCTTTTCTTCAACCAATTTTGAAATGAACCTTCTTTGCACGATTACCAACTACCATAACATCTTTAGAATTATGCAAAAACATTGCCAACAATATTTTCATCAGAGAACCACTTTAACGAACCGACACGACAAGAATAAATTAAGACCAATTCCTTGGCCAAGATGGCGGATATATAACATTGAGCTAAGTAAAAAGATATATACGACAAAATGCCAGTATTTATATAAACGTTATTTCAATGTCATTCAACCAAGTTCCACTTGGGACCAAGCTCAACTTGGTCTTTCTAAAAAGAGATTTTCTTCCGAATAAATACAAAGGAACGGTATCCTTGAAGAGTCTGATTTGCCTTGCACGCATGCGCAAAACACAGGTGTCACGGCCTCAGTTATCCCTCCGGTCTGAGACCCCCCCCCCCCCCCCCCCCCCCTCCTCCCATAACCGAACATATCCAACAGAAATGCAGATTTCTCCAGTCTCTCGATTTTACCGAGACTCACTGTTCTTGGCAAAATCTCCCGCTCCCCTGGTCAGACTAGGCAAATGGATTGGCGAGTGACGACCACACTTTGCCGGTACTACAAAAATCAGTAGTGCTCGTCGGGCCTAAAATAACAAGTCCAAGGGCGCTTTCCAATTGACAAGGTTAGACCGGTCAGTCCGGCCAGAATGGACTTGCTTTTGATTAGGACCAAATTTTCCAGTCAGACCATCCCAGGCCTCAAACGAACGTGTTCCATTTAACCAGACTGACCGGTCTAACCGTGTAAATGGAAAGCCCCCTAACGCAAAGGAATGTAATCACATGAGTGAAAGGAATACAGTCTTCACGGCAAGTTCATTTCATATGGTTTTTTAGTTCTTTATTGTGGCAGCGTTCGACGTTACATCTAAAGGACGCAAACACCACCGTTGGAAGTCCACGACATATTTACATCGTGTACATATAGCCTCCTCCGCAGGCAACTTGGGGGGCTGGGGACAAGAGACGAAAAAATCAGCCCCGAGTTGCCTGCAGAGGAGGCTATAGTGTACATATAAGGCGTTGACGAGATCTTTTCAACGAATGAAACGTCTTTGTTTACCTCTCTCACGTGATTACGTTCCTTGGCGTTAAGCTTGTTATTGACATATGCTTCTGGTATTAACACGAAGATTTTTTGTCTTACACTTTTCTTTATACAATGTGTAGAATCTGAAGTAATATTTAAAACACGAGCAGGAGTGTTTTATCAGATTTAAAACCACGAGGGCGCAGCCCGAGTGTTTTAGATCTGATGAAACACGCGATGCGAGTGTTTTGAATGGCTTCAAAAACGATTCGTTATTGGATGTTATGTTCATTAGTATTCTTTATATAAAATTGTATGTTCATTAGTATTCTTTATATAAAATTGTATGTTCATTAGTATTCTTTCTGACGTCAAGAAGTTTTATCAGGTATAAAACCACGGACATGGTACTGATTTCCTTTGTGTTTTCCCATGAATTATTAATGAGTTTTTGAATTAGAATTAGAAGTTCTCCTTATTTCCCTCCGTGCAGTAAAGTGTGGCAAACAATGTTCGTATTAGACCCCATCCACACGTTTACGTTTTCCTAGCGTTTTCATATTGTTTCAGGTAATCAGCCTAGACATTAGGCCCACTATTCTCGCGAGGGCTTGCATTCGCAAAGGTCTGGAACCTAGCAAGAAGTAGAAGGCCTAGGCCTTCTATTTGTCGTTGGGTTCCAGACCGCTACAGGCACGCGAGCCCCCGCGCCGAGATATACACAGAAGGCCTAGTGTCTAGGCTGTCAGGTAATGAGACCATTGTTTTCTGCTCCCCTGAGGACCGAGAACAATATAAAAACGCTATGAAAACGCATACGTGTGGACATGGCCTCAGGCCTGCGCTAAACGTCGCACAATAGACGAATTTAATAGTTTGAATTTTATTCGACGAAACTGCGCCGTATAACTCGATTAAATTCGACTCACGAATTAAATTCGTCTCGGCAATTAAATTCGTCTGAGTCAGATGGATAATGCGACGATAATGCGTGTTCGAGTAATACACGACGAATTATCGTCGCGTCGAATTAAATGTTTCTCTTCTGTCTGCGACTATTCGGCGTCATGTTTTCAAGAAGTCGTTTTCAGGATCAACGAGTCCAAGTAAAAACAATTAAATTCGACTGAAATTCGACGTTTAACTCGACGTCGCATTACCGATGAAGTTAATTCGAATTAAATTTGTCTGAATTAAATTTGTCTATTGTGTGTGCGACGTTTCGCAGGCCTGAGATTGTTGCTAGCCTGTAATTATGCCAGATTATGCGCGCTGCGTTTTTCTAATCTTATTGCTGGGTTGCACGTAACGTTGGCTAGTAGGTACAAAAGAATATTATATCAGATGCCATTGTACCCACCCCAACGGCCCAACCAACATGACCGCTGTGTATTTTTTACCTAAATCTCAGGGGATTGATTGCAACCCATCAAAATTTATTTCTGGATATTCATTATTATTGAATTATAAAGCTGACTGACGAGCTAGTCGCTAGCACTTCAGGGCACCACAATTGTATCTACCTGCGGAATGTTCAATGCTTTTCTTCACAAACACGATGTCGTCAAAAAGTCGCCAAAATCCTTGGCGTGGCTCACGGGTTAGGGCACCGCAACAGGCCATTTACAGGATCACGTGAGATGGCGTTGCGTGACTACAACTACCAGAATGCTTTGCCAGTATTCTAGGGTTTCGCCTAAAAGGGATCACTCAAAAGGACCCGTCCAGTCCTTTCACGGCTTTTTCCAAAATATGTCATCAAATCAGCCTGGTTCCTAAGCCTCTTTTTTTAACGTCGAGCGGCAGACCGAAATTGTGAGAGGCCTGGAATAAAATGTTTTGCTTGGCCCCAAATTATACAGGCACCAAACGGCCATTTGGCGGAAAACCAAGGCAGATAACACTCACGTCGGTCTGCACAATTCTTTATAACATCATACAGCAAGGTTGGTCTACTGCCGAAACGTTAAAATAGCATATTTCGATTTGTATAAATGTGTTTCAACACAATCACTTCCTACGCCGAACACTACTTTATAAAGCCTCGTATGTAACGACCTTTTAACGTAATGTAAAACAAAGAAACCTACTCGTTTGTTTAAGTGCCCTCGTTTATAAACATTAAATAATCCGAGCTCCAGCAGGATTCATGATAGATAAAGATGAACATTTTCCGCTAGTCCTCTCACTCGATCCCTATTCTGTGATGTCACCAAAATAAGTTCGAGAGAAAAGAGGACTAGGAACTAGTCTGTCATCAAATTGTTTTTTTCCAAATTTGTCGTCGAGTTTCAGCGAGTCTCAAGATTTTAGCAATCTTTTCGATACCCTAACCACAACATAAACCTTAACCCTAATCAGAAATCTGGTTTACCCCCTAGCTTTTTGGAAAAACATATTTGACGACATATTTTTGAAAAGTCGCGAAAGGACTGGACGGGTCCCTTTGAGTGATCCGTTTTAGCCGGAACCCTAGAATACTGGCAAAACATTCTGGTAGTTGTAGTCACGCAACGCCATCTCACGTCATCGTGCAAATGGCCTATTATCCGATAAGGGAGAGATCTCACACCGGGGATAACCGAGACAGTGACACCGCGGCTGTACCATATAACTATCTTCAAATACAAATGTATCGTGCTACTTAAATAGACTGTACAAGTTGAATACAATTCTTCAATGGTGCGTGTTTCGAGATAAAAGCAACGACAAAATGAAACCATCAAAACCGCATAATTTTGCGTTTCAACTCTCCGTCTCTGTGGGAGCTCCATTTTTGCAAAAAAGTGCAAGGAATGTTAGTCACGTTAGTTTTGTCTTGCGTTGGTGCAGTCCGAATTTTAAATACAAATACTGCAGCTAATCTCAATATAACAAAGAATCTGCAATGATAAAAACAAATCTATCAGTGTGTTTATCGAAGCGCAACAAGAATATATTCACTTCCATTCAGGATATTATGTTTTTACCTCTGTTTGTTTGTTGTTTTCTAATTTGTTCGTCTTAGTTTGTTCGTGTGTTAGTCTTATTTTGTTGGTCTGTTTGTTTGTTTGTTTGTTTGTTTGTTTGTTTGTTTGTTTGTTTGTTTGTTTATCTGTTAATTTGTTTGATTGTTTGTTTGTTTGTTTGTTTGTGTGTGTGTGTGTGTGTGTGTGTGCGTGCGTCTGTCTGTTTGTTTGTTTGTTCGTTGTTCGTCTGTCTGTCTGTCTGTCTGTCTCTCTGTCTGTCTGTCTGTCTGTCTGTCTGTTTGTTTGCCTGCCTGCCTGCCTGTTTGTTTGTTTGTTTGTTTGTTTGTTTGTTTGTTTGTTTGTTTGTTTGTTTGTTTGTTTGTTTGTTTGTTTGTTTGTTTGTTTGTTTGTTTGTTTGTTTGTTTGTTTGTTTGTTTGTTTGTTTGTTTGTTTGTTTGTTTGTTTGTTTGTTTGTTTGTTTGTTTGTTTGTCTGTTTGTCTGATTGTCTGTTCGTTTGTCAGTTCATTATTCTGTTGGTCTGTTTGTTAGTTTGTCTGTCTGTTTATTTATTTGTTTGTCTGTTCGTTTGTTATTCCGTTAGTCTGTTTGTTTGTTTGTCTGTCTGTCTGTCTATCTGTTTGTTTGTTTGTCTGTTTGTCAATCAGGCAGAAAGTGACAGACAGACAGGCAAACAAACAAACAAACAAACAAACAAACAAACAAACAAACAAACAAACAAAGATAAAAACATAAGCTCCTGGTGAAAATAATTATAGAAAACCCACATTCTAACCATGCAGAAACCACTAACCTTATAACTACATAATTGATGACCAATCAAATTCATCTTCGACATCGTCGTCATCGGGATAGTTTTGTCGAGGAATAGGATAGCTAGGCGGTGTCACCTGAATACCAGGTACGTTTGTAGCCGAATGAAATGAGCCCGCACTGGTCCCGGGACTTGTCGAACTCACGTAACCACCAACAGATAAGCGGCTACCACTTCCTTGCGAAATATTGGCGTAATTTTGACCAGGGTAACTGCCCGAATGACTACTCAGACTACTACTAGAGAAAGATGTACGCGAATTATCCATAAAGTTTCTTGGAATCCCCTGGGAATGAAGGATTTGGTTGAACGATTGGGTTAGCTCTTGCCATTGGGCGGGGTCCACACCGAATCTACTAGCGTCCAGTCCTTGCATGTTCTCCATGACCGACTGCATTTGGACCCAGTCCACTTGCTGCCAGTTGCCCGAATTCATACTTTCTAACAAGGTCTCGAGATTTTGGACAAGGCTCATGGACGTCTGGCTGTTGTTAGGGTTACCGAGGCTTGCGTTTTCACCCATAACAGGGTCCGAAGACGAACTGGAACCTTGAAAAAACCCAACAATATTAATAATAAGCTTATTTTTTTATATTTTTTAATTCGTTATTTTACCTCCGCAAGAAGGTTGTGTTTCCACTTCTTTCTTTCTTTCTTTCTTTCTTTCTTTCTTTCCGTCCGTCCGTCCGTCCGTCCGTCCGTCCGTCCGTCCGTCCGTCCGTCCGTCCGTCCGTCCGTCCGTCCGTCCGTCCGTCCGTCCGTCCGTCCGTCCGTCCGTCCGTCCGTCCGTCCGTCCGTCCGTCTGTCTGTCTGTCTGTCTGTCTGTCTGTCTGTCAACAGGAATTCACGGTAAAATCACGGAGAAGAAGATTATTTGTTGTATAGAATATAATAATAGATACTTGGTTAAGCAGAAACAAACTGCCGACTTAAATTTGTATCTACCTCGCAACGTAGTTCGGAACATTGCAACGTACGAGTTCGGAATGTTCATTTCAATTTTTCGTATCGGATTTCAAAAGCAAGCTAAAACGGACTATAACAATTATAATACTTACACCTTTGTTATAAAACTTACCACCAAAACTTTGCGCATTTTGAGAATTAGCTTCAAACATAGATCGGTATAAACTTCGAAACGAAGCACTAAGATCTTCAAAATTGACATCTGGAACGACTTTGGTAGGAGGCTCACCGATGTTGTTGTTGTTGTTGTTGTTGTTGTTGTTACTATAAGCTGCCAAATTCCTATGGCTGTTGCTAGGTGACACGTGCGAGGTAGCTGATGGAGTTGGACTGTATGCTGATGGGGGCATATGAAGGGGAACTATGGGCGATGTATGTATTGGTGAGAGGTCAGGTGACATTCCATCGTGCGACATTCCACTTGGAGAAATTTGACAGTCATCGTCGCTGTACACAAATGACTAAAACATGTAAAAAAATACATTATGTCAAACAAAAACATAGGTACACACTTCGTACATGCATATACAGGTTTAAGATTCCCGTATCATGATTGGGGTTTTACATATTTAGGATATTTGAAACCTTCTGAGAAGATTTGTAATATATCTGCCTTTTCTAAAATTTCATCTTCATTGACTTTTTCGCTGTTAAAGTTGACGTACGGAAGTGACGTCTAAGCAGGGATTTGTCTATATAAAAACCAATCTCGTTCCCAGAGCCCACGTTCCCCACCCGGGAAACGAGAGACTCTGGGATAATCCGTTTCAAATCACAGGATTCTTGTTATTCCGGTTGAGGTACGCATGCGTAAATATCCGAGCGGAATCTGGATAGTATGTTCTTCTTGTTTTGACTTTTCCCCAAACAAGTCAATGGGGTTGCTGGCGAAGCTCGAACTACAGCATCTACACACATACGGCGAATATATCGATCGCGGCAACGTCTTCACTGGAGTCTTGTCGTCCGACATCTTTGTTATTTTGGTTTTATTAATTCTACTTCCGGTCACTTCAGACCAACTCATGCTCACTATTCAGCCAATAACGTAACGATTTGAAACGGATTATCCCAGAGTCTCTCGTTTCCCGGGTGGGGAACGTGGGCTCTGGGAACGAGATTGTATAAAAACCACTTTACAAATTCCTGGATAGACGAACATAGACGTCACTTCCGGTCCATGAAGATGAAATTTTAGAAAAGGAAGATATATTACAAATCTTCTCAGAAGGTTTCAAATACCCTAAATATGTAAAATCCCTAATCATGATATAGGCAATTTAAAGGTGCTGCGTGTTGCACATTGTAATTTTCCGTGGAAATGAAATGGTTTGTGAACCAAAGAAAGCAAGACAAGTTTCACGTACATGGTGCAAAAGTGTATGGTTTGTAGAACTTCATGCAGGGACATTCAGTATATGAAGCTGACAAAATCTTAATTACGCTTCTCAATGAGTTTACTGATCGCTTCCTGTCATATTACACATCCCCCCCCTGGGCCAAATTTCCTACTAGGAAATTTGGGGATATATTTCCTAGGAAATTTGGCCCAGTCATGTTATGTTCTTTAGGACACAGAAAATTGGTTAAGATGTACTTTATTGTCGGCCATGTTGACAAGCACATGTAAAGTGAAGTTTCTTAATTCATGCATATTAATTAAACATACTGAGAACGAGGCTAACTAATTATTCACATAATATAACAAGTCTGTGACATCAGAGTTGGAGTCAGAGTTTTCTAAACTCGGAGTGGTCTGAATTTTTGCATTTTGATTTTTGTTCGGCACATGAGGCTGGTCAGGGGCGGACTGGCTACGTCAGAGGGGCCCGGTTTCCAAATCAGGTCCGCATGTGTAGGGGAGGGGTCTGGGGGACCATCCCCCGGAACATGGCACATTTTGTCATTTTTAACAAAGATTTTGTCCAAATTAGACTTTGAATAGTATATTAAATGTAAAAATATGCATGGACTGTAAGGTCAAAGCCTGTTAAGGCCTGAGGGTTACCAATAAAAACAAAGGACGACTCATTTCCGTACGCATTCTTTCCCATGCGCTAACCACTTATCGACTATACAACATATATCTTAATTATATGATTGCAGATCAGATGGTTGAAGCGTTTCAAACTTTTTAGATCCACATTTTCTTTTTGAGTAATCTCAACAAATCATAAAGAACGACTCTATATTAGGAGGGAAAAAAGGGGAAGATTGGTCCATGCACTTTCCTCCAACTCTATACGGACCCTAAACATTGTTCTCTTTTCAGAGGAGCTGCTTCTTGCAAGTCGTCCACCTTTTTTACGCCTTTTCTGCGCACCACGTTTGCAGTGAACTGGTTTTATATTAATGGAGTAATTATATTTTATTAATTGTTTTCTTCATTAAATTCCGGAACTCGAAATGTCGGAAGAAACTATAGCTTCCACTATAAACGCTAGATAATTATTTTATCCTAAGCATATACAGCCTGATTGATACATAGCCTTTTTTTACTTTTGCAAAGTCAAAAAAATTTAAGGGCCCAAAGGGGGCCCAACAGGCAAGGGGCCCACCAGGCGTTTGCCCGGTAAGCCCAACTGGCCAGTCCGCCCCTGAGCGAGGCTGGTCTTGAACAGCCTGCCTTGGTTATTAACCAAATGTGGCCCAGCTCATGACCACACAAGAAGCATTATTTCACATGGATTTGACTGTCACCAATCTCGTTTAAAAAAGGCCTGTACAACTATTGGAGTTGATAGGTGGAAATACCACTAAAGTATTATTCTCTTTGTGGTCACAATCAGAAATGGTAATTTTAAGATAGCTATAACAACGTTATACAACAAGGCGTTACGGGTTTACCATTGTCTAATGTATAAACTTTCAAATGCAGAGAATATACCGATAAAGACATTACTAAAACTATTTTCCTCAGTAGTGGTTCCAGTTTTATTGTATGGTTGTGAAATCTGGGGAGTATGCCTATTGGGAAAAATCTCTTCATTTGAACTTTTTCAAAAGAAATTTTTCAGTATAGTAAATAAACTGGAATCATTACAGTTGAAATTTTTTAAACGTATTCTTGGAGTCCACTCTAAAAGCACAAATTTAGCTGTCTATGGCGAACTAGGTAGAGTCCCTTTGATAGTACAGATCTCTACTCTAGTGACAAAGTATTGGATACGAAT
Source organism: Paragorgia papillata (assembly GCA_035771165.1). Taxonomy (NCBI): domain Eukaryota; kingdom Metazoa; phylum Cnidaria; class Anthozoa; order Scleralcyonacea; family Coralliidae; genus Paragorgia; species Paragorgia papillata. Next base: position 795,281 of record JAWNZC010000081.1, read on the forward strand.
TAAAACCCCAGATTATATAGACACTCTTGTGGGAAAGGCAACAAGTTTTAATATTCGAACTAATTCCCAGGCCGTTATTTTCACAAACTATGTTAATTAAAATTATGTGATTTGAGATCACTAGACGTTATTTCTCTTCCACTTGAAAGTTTAAACAATTTAGGTAAATATATAAAAAATAAATTATTCATTTACTTTACTGATTTCTGGAAAGGTCAGATTCAACAAAGTCGTTCTAATGGTAAACTGAGAACTCTCGTACAAGTTAAGAATAATTTTGGCTTTGAAGAATACCTTCACGAAATTTGTAATGTTAAACACCGCCAGGCAGTAACAAAAGTGAGAATATCCGCACATAAACTACCAGTTGAATCTGGCCGATATAACAAAACCCCTTACGAGGAACGAAAGTGTACTTTATGTCACTCGAATGAAATCGGTGATTAATTTCACTATTTAATGTCCTGCTCCAACAAAAAGTTTGTAGAGCTTCGAAATACTTTTATAAATAATATATACAGTGTCAACGCGTATTTCCGTTTACTTGACACAAAGGATTTCTTTCTATATATAATAAATGTACACGATAAGTCTATCATGAAAATAACATCAAAATATTTTCATGATATTCTTTCATTATATGATAGTCATTATATTGTCTAACCCATATTACCATACACTGTACTCCTAGCTATATTATTTAACTCACATTACTATACCCTTTACACTTTTAACCATAGTTTGTATGGTATTATCTAGTTCGTGTTACTGTACGTTCTGTACTTTTATGTAAATATATTTTCATATGTGCCTGTATTGGTATTTGATGAATAAAGTATTATTATCAGACTTAGATCCGGTTTACAACTTAATTACATGGAAAGCCAACCTGGAGTTAGGCTGGCCTCAAAACTTCAGTTTGTTAAATAAACTCTAATCAAACATTTGAACTTCAAATCATTAAGTTTGCATGACTTTGCTCAAAACGTTAGAAATTACATGCAATATTTTCGGCAGTACTCAAACCTTACTACATTTCGATTTGTATTTCAACACTCACTGCCTACGCAGCACACAACTTTTATTTCACTGTTTGCATCAAAAGGGCAATAGCACTAAAAATTAAGTTTGTCTAATTTGAAAGAACTCATAAAATTGTAATAGAACATCCTTTACAACTTTTTCGTATCTCTCTTCGTTTTCAAGATATTTCAATTTGTTTGATATGTAAATGAGATGGTCTCTGACGTCAGGTGTGGGGTAAAATATTTTCACATGTAGCAAAACCAGTTATATCTCTAAGTTTGTTCAGCGAAATCATTTGAAACTGTGCACATAAAAACTCCTTGCGACGCTGAACATTTCATGTTAGATATGCAAGTGATTTTGCTCTGTATGAAAATATTTTACCCCACTCCTGACATCAGAGACCATCTCATTTCCATATCACACAAATTGAAATATCTTGAAAACGCAGAAAGATAAGAAAAAGTTGTAAAGGATCTTCTATTACAATTTTATGAGTTCTTTCAAATTAGACAAACTTAATTTTTAATGCCAATCCCCTTTAAGTTTGACATTGACATCCAAGTTTATAAACGTAATATTTGGAAACTTGGCAACAAGCTTCTAACTGGACACTAAACAGTGCTAAAATTAACACGCTAAACTATTTAAAAACCCTAATAATTTAATTGTTTTCCCTTAAATTCCAAGTGTGAAACTTATAGGGGGCGATTACATGGACCGGGCTGGCCCGGTTAACCGAGCTAGCCCGGTTAACCGGGATGAGTTTACGAAACGATTACATGGAGCGGGCTAGCCCGGTAAGCCGGGATGATTTCAGGCCGAAATTCGCAATTATCAAGTAAATAAGGGCAAAGTTACGTTAGTTTTACTTCAGTTTTACACTAATTAGTCTATTATTTATTTTGTAAACCCATCGTTAATAAAAAGATTGTTAAAGTCTTAGCTAACCCAGGAAAGCGTCTTCACGAAGACTAATTAATTTATTAAATCTTCACTTTGATCACGAAACACACAAACAACGTCGATGTTCTATTTCAGTTCCTTTCAGCACTATTTATTCACACAGTCAAGCAAACGAACGCGTATCGAAGCGAGTTCAACAGTTTTTCAGCCCGGTTTGCCGGGCTGAAAACGATTACATGGACATTTTCATCCCGGTTAACCGGGCTAGCCCGGTTGCGACAACCGGGATCCCGGCAAACCGGGCTAGCCCGCTTGCCATGTAATCGAAATGTTAAAACAACATGTGTTTGATATATAAAGCGGGCTAGCCCGGTTAACCGAGCTAGCCCGGTTAACCGGGCCAGCCCGGTCCATGTAATCGCCCCCTTAGGCACAAAGAAGTTTACACATAATGTATAAAAATAGAAAAGTCACTTGACCTTCAACACCACAATTAACTACAACAGTACTTCTGTCAAATTAAATTGTGCTGCATCACAAACCTTCACTATAATTATGCTAATTGTGGCATTTCTATATATACCACAATTAATCCAAATTTAACCTAACCACAAGTGCATTTAAATTTTAAAGTGTCCATTACACACGAGTCAATTCCAGACTTGACCATCCCCCCCTGGGAGACTCTGGGACATTTGCATTGCACAGTGTTCCCAGCGGGGACATTATACTAGTGCTCTAAAACCCCCGGGGATTTGACCCAAGCTAAGACTGCAAAGAATTATGGGTGCAAATGTGTCCTCGTGGTTTGCAACTTTGCGTTCAATATACACTGAATTATGGATGGAAACGATGAATTTGTAAAAGATTGGTAGGTAGAGAACAACCTGACAAAGCTTGTGGACATTTTTGAAGGTATTTTATATATTCTTGATATATTTTAATAGAGATTGATTGGTATAAATAGGCTTTATATTGAACTCAATAAATGACGTATGCCCCCGGGGGTGTAGTCTCCTTCGCAGACGTCTTGTGGGCTTTTGTTCCCCGTCCACCAACGTCTGCTCTACAGAGCACGAAATTCCTTTCTCTTTGTGTTCAGGAACCAATCAAATTAAACCATTGTCCTGCTAAATATATTAATAAAACCGGCCGCGCGAGTGTTGTTAATATGTGAAATTTGCTTAGTCGAAAGCAAATATTTTGAAAAATTTAGAACTTCGCGAAATTTACGAAGAATAATGCTTTGATTATGTTCTTTCTGCCCATGCAAATAATTATGCGCGAAAGTCAGTGTAAAGCGTATAAAGAGCGTATTAAGAGAACAAAAGCTCAAACTGAAACTTGTATAGCTGGATTGTCTTGTACGAACTGTCGGGACTAGTTTACTTCAAAGCTAATATTTCGCGTAGTATAGCTCAGAACTTTACGAAATTTACGAAGAATATTGTTTTGACAATGTTCTTTCTGCTCATGCAAATAAATATGCGTGAAAATCAATGTAAAGCGTAAGAGCGTGAGAGAAGTTAATGGTTGTAAACCGAAAAGCACAAAGGTCTACAGGGACTGTATGAAGCGAACTAGTTTCTTTGAAAGCTTATATTTTGCGTAGTATAGCTTAGAACTTTACGAAATTTACGAAGAATGGTATTATGAATGTGTTCTTGGTGCCCGTGTAAATAGATCTGCGCGAACGTTTTTGAAAAGGCTACAAGTTTCGGCGAAATGTATCTAGCGAATAATAAATTTTACGGGGATGTCTATCCTCCTTTGCAGACGCCTTGTGGGCTACAGAACCGCCGCAGAATACAGCAGAAATCCCGATGTTTCGCAGTTTGTTGACCTGGTCTTTCATTAGGCTAACAAGCGGTGAGACAATCACGATTACAGTATATGACATTTAGGGGTGGACCATTAGAAAAGTGATGGGGGGGGGGACCAAAAAAAAATTTGTGCAAGGCAATGTGCTCGGGGGGAAAATTCATGCACAAAGAAAGTTTGAGAAAAAAAATTCGTGCAGAGCCTTCTCATGGTGAAAACTAGGTATGTGTAATAAAACAAATTCATGCAAGGATTAGACAATAAAAAAAATTCCTGCACAAGCAAATGATAAAGAAAAAAATTTGTGCAAGCTGAAAAAGTCCCACACCCCATCATTTTTCTAATGGTCCACCCTTTAGTTTGCTACTCTGAGTTTCACACCTCGATTAGACATTGAAGGTCAATAGGTCAGCTTCCCCATATTTGGGAAGTTAGCTGTGATTGGTCCGTTTCAGGAAAGGAATTTCGTGCTCCGTAGAGCAGACATTGGTGGACGGGGAACAAAAGCCCACAAGACGTCTGCAAAGGAGACTACCAGCGCTGGGGAATTTGTCACCTTTTCACAGCCCAGGGGTGGGGAGGAATTTGCCCATCAGTTTTTGCCCTGTGGCAGGGAATTAGCACTATAATTTTAAAAAAAATCAAATGCCTGGGTCCTTTCCCGGGGGGGGGGGATGGTCATGTTTGGAATTGACACATGCATTAACTCTTTTCCTACCATGCATTTCATGGGTTTTCGAATGAAGCAGACTTTAAAAATAGTATTTTACTTGGTTTAACACCAGGCAATTTTACTTGTAAAGTGGAAAAGCCCTCGGTAGTGAAGGAGTTCATATGTAAATCATTAAGACAATTAAGTCTGGTTTCCATATACAGTCGAGCCTCGCTATAGTGCGCATCGTTATAACGCATCCTTGGACCCCAAAATTTTACTTTTCCTGGTTTGTCAATTGTCATTTGACAACTTATACTTATGTTTACCAACAGTACTAAAGTTCACCACAGACCGCTAAATTCCGCAAAATAGAGACAGAATTGATGTGTAATACGACGCTGAAACTGAAGTTTCTATTATGCTCATTGGAGACAATTTGATCTTGCTGGCTGACGATCACTGATCATCCTGAATAATCGTGATCATTACGAGATAAAACGACAACATGGCAGTGCGATCATTGTGAGATATGAAAACCATACTCAAAAATCTTATTTCAATTCCATTTTGTTGAAGTCTGTCTTGAGCAGACTTCAAACTTCTTCAGTTGCGATTTGGATTGTTAGAATCAAACAGAAAGTGCTTCTAGCAGTACTCAATCTCGCTCCCAGTACTCAGCCCACAATATTGCACCAGAACTGAGTGGGAAGAGTACTGGGAACGAGATATTTAGCCATACCTCGCAATAACGCACTTCATTTATAACGTGGTCATCACTAAGGACCCCAACTACCACGTTATAGCGAGGCTCCACTGTAGTTGTAAATCAGTTGGTGATCACACAATTACAACTTAATGGGAATAATTCAATCAGCAATCAATCAGTAACTGTCACAGAAGATAAACCTTGGTTCAACTTCTACAACAATTACAAGAGTTGCATGCCAATGTGACAACAGTTAATGGAAACATCGACCAATTACTGACAGTCAGCGGTTTTTCACCAGATTCTCTGTGATGTAAAAGGCCAAATTGACTACAAAACCTCAGTGGTCAAATCACTCAAATAAACCTCATTTTTGCTGCCAAGGCTGTTTGATTTTTAGCCAACTCAGGTAGCAATGGGTTCATGGAGTTTACTTAATGGTTACCTCAAACACGCGAGTGTCATACACCGATTTGTTCATAAATATCATTGAACATTCAAAAGTGGGAAAGTTAATTCTACCCATGTATAATAATGCATTCTGCTGTTGTATGTAACATACAGTATGCTATTGTTATATACACGGGGAGAGATCACAAGCAAAGTTTTAGCCAACCAGTTTGTTTTTTAATACAATTTTCCTGAGGCCGAGGGAAATCAGTGATAAGAATTACAACTACTGTATATGGAAACGTGACTGTTGTAATAAATCGCAAAACAATCACCAATCAATCGCTGACTGAATTACAATAATTGCAACTATATGGAAATCACGTACATGTAAAAGTGACAAAAAGCCCATCTAAACATCTCGTTTAAAATGAACAACTTAACGATGAAAGATTTACAAGTAAATCTTACAAAACTTGGCAAGTGCCAAATGGATCTTTATATAAAGGCACCTCTGAAATAGGTCTCAATAAAAAAATACAAAATCGCATCAAACGGAAGGCGATGCCCCTAACCTTTCAAAGCGCAACCAATAGTTGGGGATGCCATATGTCTCAAGTACATAATGGAATGCTTTTGTGTTGACAATTTCATCAGAAATCACGATATAGAGTCCCCTAATGACTGATTCTATTGTTTGATTCACCTCAGCGTTTGTTCGAATCGATAAAAAAAAAATAGCCGACGATTTAATAATACGTGAAGCTTGTCATAAAAATGTCGCTTGATGAATTTAACAACCTTTTACTAGAACCGGAAATAAAGACCTTTTATGACTTCATGCACCTTCGAATATTCGACGAAAAACGCACGACATTTGGAATGAAAAAAAAAGCGATTTGGGAATTTGACATCAATATTAACTAGCTTAGAGCTAAAAGCTCCTTTCTTCTTAAATACCTTCACAATAAACCGAAAGAATTATGTATTAAAAATCGCGTGAATATACATAAATTGTATCGAAATACAAAAGAAACTTGTACTCTTCAGTCTTCAAGAACGAAATCAAAATTTCGTTCTAAAATCGACTAACGTGTTCTTTTATTAAGAACGAAATATCGATGGACAGGTTTCGGAATAACCTTTTGATTTTGGTTTAATCTGTTTTTGGCAGGAAGATTTAGATGGTATTATGGAGAAGAAATATGTCTAAAGCTATGTATGTATACGAGAGTTCCGAGGGGGGAACGATACATAATTTTGACATAATTTTGGGGAAGTATTGGGGTGATTCGATTTTCGAATTTCGAAGAAGCCATTCAGCTGCCGAAGAACGACGTGCGGTTTCCCGGGAAACATGAATGAAATATTAAATGAAACAGGTACCTTGGCAGTGGCATTCCCACATGTGGCTCTTGTGGTTTAGTAATCCCTCAGCTCTCATACTTCCACCACCAAAAGCCCAAAAAATCTAACCCAAAACTTACCCCGTTTTGACCACGTTTTCGGCTAGGCCTTAACTGTAATACCTCTTCGCTCGGACTTTGTTCGATCGCCCAATAAGAACCCTTTCAATAATATAAAGAAAAAAGAATTCGGTGACTTTGTGGTCACGAAAACATATATACAAACCGAATACCAATGCTCCCTCACCGGATACATCTAACATGATAGTTAAATAACTTGTTTACTGTCGTTAGAAAATAGGGTAGTTTATATAAGAAATCTAGACAATATAGCGGCGAAACTAAAGCGTTTATGAGATGGGTATATAATATTAGTACTTTCCATAAATGGCTTACCTTGCCAGGATCGTCTTTGCCCCTCGCTACTTTTCTGAAGCATTTGTTGAGCGAAAGATTGTGCCGAATCGAGTTCTAGAACGAATAAACCGTTTAAAATCTATGACAAGTTAATGACAAGCACGGCAGGTGTGATCGGGGAAGAGAAACGGCCTAAAATAAACAGGACACGGTGTTTTGCCTCCGCCACAATATAACAGGTTTTATAATAATACGTTTAGGTTAGGATATTCGTGTGTACATGTTCAATTTCTTTCACTCTCACCTTCCAGCCGCTTCCTGCCTCACGATAATAAGGAAAGTTGTCGCAAATCCACTGGTAGATCTCGCTCAATGTCATCTTCTTCGTCTCGGAGCTATTAATCGCGAATGTTATGAGATTGGCGTACGAATATGGCGGCTTGCTTTCCCGCAATTGGTGTTCGCGGGCTTCGTGCTCGCTCAGTGTTGCGTACGGATTGACTGGCGAGCCCGGGCTTTTTCTCAACGACATCCTATCCTTTTGAAGGCCGTTTCCCATATTGTCACAGCCGTTGGCGTTGGCCATCGCGCCGCCGACGGTCAGCTTAGGCAGCCAGTCCATGGCTGTCAGACTGCTGTTGAGCTCCGCCATGTTTGAGTTTGTGACTAATGGCGTCCTTCTCTGCCCTTGCCAACCCAGCTTCGCGGGGGGTCTAGGGGTTGCATTTTGATCAGGGTGAATGGGGGTGGGAGTTGGGCGGGAGTGTTTTCACACAGTCGCACAATACTACAATAGTAGCTTTTCCAAACAAAATATCTCAAAACATTTTGGCATGACTGGTATTAAGAAAACCTATCAAAACACTAAAAAAGAAAAACTTCAGAATGTAAAAACCGTGATCGTGACTGCTAGAACAAAATAGTGATTGAAGAAATAATGGCTGAATTTTCTAAAAGAAAAACGGAAGTGACAAGGTCCTTTCGGTGCCCACGCGGATATTCGGGTATAGGCCGATGTATATATTAAATAAGGACGTTTGTCAATTTTTTGTCGATGAATGAAAACAGCTCATAAAAATTATAAATAAAAATGCTGATAAAGGGAAATTATTCTTTAGTAGCATATTGTCAGGGTGAAGCCAGAAATATCAACGCATGCAGACCATGACCAGCATGTTTATGCAGGGGGATTCGCGATCGAGTAGGTAGGGTTAGGGCGAGAACTAAGGGGCCCCGACAGTTGGGGAGCCCCCAGCCCGCCGCAGTCCCGCCCCATGTCACTAGTCAAATCATGACAACAAGGGCCCCCACACGAAATATGCCTAAGGGCCCCGTCTTCCTCCGTTACGCCACTGCTAAAGGCGTGAGAAATGTAGAGGGCCCCGGGGGCATGCTCCCCCTGGAAAATCTTGATATAGCTATGGGAAGAAAGTTTATTCTTAAGCCCGTTTTCCACTAGGCGACTTTTTTCGCGCGAAGCGATTATTCGCCAGAAAAAGTAGGATCCATTTCTACTTTTTCGCGGTGAATTTTGTCGCTAACCAAATAACCAATCACGTTGCTGAATATATATATTTTTTCGATTCGCTTCGCGCGAAAAAAGTCGCCTAGTGGAAAACGGGCTTTAATTAAAAGGTCAGAAAAGGTCATATTTAAAATACTCAAAAAACACCTTTCAGGACATTGTTTAGGGATTGCGTCTTACGCACGCTGTGATTGGTCAGTTACTGTAACACAGTTGTGACGTCACGGTACATTTCTTAGCCTAATTTCAGAAAAGAAAGCAGTATTTATAGATCCTTTTAATAAGTATAGTCTCAGAATGTGTATTTTTTTCACCCTATGACGCCAATTTCTTTTCAATTTTTCTTTTGAATTTTTTTCAATTTCGTTTATTGTCAATAGATCGTTTTCACTCACGTGATCGGTGGCCCCATGGGGGTGGTGAAACAATACGAAATATTTGAATAAGAAAGAGCTAATTCCCATACCGTACACCAATATGGCCGCCATTTCCACGGGACGAAAAAATGAAATTGCGATAAATTTGCACATTTGCAAATAATTTGCAAATTTGTTAAACTAAATTTGCATGTAATATGCTAATGGCGTGTTTTGAATTTGCATTCCGATAAATTTGCAACGACTTTGCATATGAATTTGCGCATTTGCAAATTAGTTACCAAATTTGCAAATAAATTTGCCTACGAGGGTAAATTTAAAGCAAATTTGAAAAGAAATTTGCACGACTTTGCACAATAGTTTATTCAACTTTACTGTTTGTAACTTTGCAAAATTTTACTAATGAATTTGCTCACGTCAATTTTTAATGCAAATTCGTCATTAAATTTGCTAACTTTGACGCCGTTGCAAATTTATTGTAAAACTGAAGTTTGGACCGTCTTCTATAAAAGTACAATTTTTAGGATGTTTTGATCAAAGCTTGACAAACTTAGTAAATGATCAGAATCTGATTAGGCTGAGCGCGTTCTTTTGAGATAAAAACGATACACCTGTATAAGAATATTTTGTCGACAATTAAAACATGGGCATCTCTTGTATAGTTGTTTGTTAGGAACCTCTATTGATCGATATTCTCATACAAGCGAAAACCTGTTTGCATGCACTACAGTTCACCACAGTTTAATAGCGCTTTTTTAAGCGTGAACATCGGTAAGCAGATACTGAAACTAGGTCCCAAATTTAAACGTATTGCAACGTCGGCTAATAGAGATTTAACTGAATTATGTGATGTTTTTTTACATATAATACGAGCAGGTCTTTCACCAATCTCGATCCTATCTGAAAGAAGTAAAAATTAGAAAAACGAGTAATTATCTGCCTGTATAATCAGTTCAACCATTAAATGAGATATATGTTTATTATACATGTTGTGGTCTCACCAACACTTGATTACTCTAGTTCTTTGTCTTTTAATTTTTTTGTCTTTAGTTACTCTTGAAAAAATTAAGACTTCAAACCTAAATAGATCTGGTAGTTTTAAAATATATGTACGGCCAATTCTTATTAGCTATTATAAGTGCTAATTACATTTTGCTGTTTTGTAACTTTGCGAAATTTTACTAATGAATTTGCTCATGTCAATTTAAAAAGCAAATTTGTAGTTAAATTTGCACAACTTTCCCACCGTTGCAAATATATAGCGTAAAATTGAATAAAACTCAATCAATCAATCAATCAATCAATCAATCAATCAATCAATCAAGTAGTCAATCAATCAATCATTCATTCATTCAAACAACAATTAATTAAACAATTAGTCAATCAATCAATCAATCAATCAATCGATCAATCAATCATTGATCAATCAAACTAACTAATTAATTAATTAATCAATAACAATTAATCAACAGTGCCTTGTTCATTCAGATAACAAAAACCGAAAATATGCTTTTTGTTCGACCAAAAAAATATAACCCTATGTTCTAGACTTAGAATGACAAAAATTGTAACGTATCCTACCAAGAGCATACCCTATATAGCCTGTATCCTAGAGCACCCGCGCTCATCGAGAAACAACACGAATGCTTAAAACATGCTTATACACAAGCTTCTACAGAAAGGCATTTGCCTAAATATGAAAAAGTATGCTAAAAAACCTAAATACTTTTTGCGGCAGTGCTTTCATAATTCGATGTTTTTATCGATGCGTCATCGGAAGTCGTCGGATTAAAGTCGGAGCCTTGTTCATAGTTTTATTGGCCAATCATATCTCAAGAAATTTCCCGCTAAAACACACTAATTCATGCAAGAAGATGGCGGGTTGGTTTAGTCTGAATGGACACAAGGAAAAAATCCATCTTTTTTATGGTGAACATCTACAAAAAACGCCATCATTTGTCACCAAAGTGGTACCTTAGGAAACCTCTGTTGTTTATCCCGTACTATTTGTCTGAATATGTGGATTTTTGACGTCGAAAAAGCTTGTTAAACACTGCAGTGACGGCACTGTACAAACAAAAACTGAAAACGAAGATTGATCACGACAAACGACGCCAAAAAATTGAAGAAATCACGTTGCTTTGATAAAAAGAGGTTAGTAAACTGAAGGAGTGTGAACTATTAGTAATAGTATTCTGTATCTTGGATTAAATTCCAGTATTCTACAGCGGGATAAATAGCGTTTGTATCTTCGAAGTCTTCGAAAAATATAAATTTTGACAGTGTTTGACCCATACATCAAATATCTAAGTTTGGCATGTAAAAACAAGTTAAATCGTTACTAGTTTTTGTATTTTATAAATGTATTTTGTAAGTTAATACTTTTTGTGGTTACTCTTTGCAACCCTTGTTTTATAAATAAAAGTTTATATAAGCTTATCAAGGCTTTCTCAATTCCTTTTTTGGGCCAGAACTTAACTATAGAACACCAAACATAAAGACAGAAAGATATTCTACCAACTAAATAAGACAAGTAAGTAAGTAGAAAGAAACAATTTGTTTATTTTTAAGTGCAGCTAATCTCATACCTATATAATACTTTTTATAGGTGATGCATTATTTAAGATGGTGTTTATACTATTGTACTGTATTGAATTATATTCAAATGTTTTGTTTGAATGTATTGCACTATTGTAAATATTTATTTTATTATTTTGTATAGTTTTACAGTGTCTTAAAAGGTATAAACATTCTCTTTGCATTGTATTGCAGAGAGCTGTATTGTATATTGTATTGTATTGTATTGTGTGTGTGTGCTGTATTGTGTATTGTATTGTGTGTGCTGTGTTTTGCTGTTTTGTATTGTGTGTGCTGTGTTGTGTGTGCTGTGTTGTGCTGTGTGTGCTGTGCTGTGCTGTGTGTGCTGTGCTGTGCTGTGCTGTGCTGTGTGTGCTGTGCTGTGCTGTGTGTGCTGTGCTGTGCTGTGTGTGCTGTGTGTGCTGTGTGTGCTGTGTGTGCTGTGTGTGCTGTGTGTGCAGTGTGTGCTGTGTGTGCTGTGTGTGCTGTGTGTGCTGTGTTGTGCTGTGCTGTGTTGTGTTGTGCTGTGTTGTGCTGTGTTGTGCTGTGTTGTGCTGTGTTGTGCTGTGTTGTGCTGTGTGTGCTGTGCTGTGCTGTGCTGTGATGTGATGTGCTGTGCTGTGTTGTGTTGTGCTGTGCTGTGTTGTGCTGTGTTGTGTTGTGTTGTGTTGTGTTGTGTTGTGTTGTGTTGTGTTGTGTTGTGTTGTGTTGTGTTGTGTTGTGTTGTGTTGTGTTGTGTTGTGTTGTGTTGTGTTGTGCTGTGTTGTGTTGTCCTGTGTTGTGCTGTGTTGTGCTGTGTTGTGCTGTGTTGTGCTGTGTTGTGCTGTGTTGTGCTGTGTTGTGCTGTGTGTGCTGTGCTGTGCTGTGCTGTGCTGTGCTGTGCTGTGCTGTGCTGTGCTGTGCTGTGTTGTGTTGTGTTGTGCTGTGCTGTGTGTGCTGTGTGTGCTGTGCTATGTTGTGCTGTGCGGTGTTGTGCTGTGCTGTGATGTGTTGTGTTGTGCTGTGTTGTTTTGTGCTGTGCTGTGTTGTGTTGTGTTGTGTTGTGTTGTCCTGTGTTGTGTTGTGTTGTGTTGTGTTGTGTTGTGTTGTGTTGTGTTGTGTTGTGTTGTGTTGTGCTGTGCTGTGCTGTGCTGTGCTGTGTTGTGTTGTGTTGTGTTGTGTTGTGTTGTGTTGTGTTGTGTTGTGTTGTGTTGTGTTGTGTTGTGTTGTATTGTATTGTATTGTGTTGTATTGTATTGTATTGTATTGTATTGTATTGTATTGTATTGTATTGTATTGTATTGTATTGTATTGTATTTATTGCTCATTGCATTGCAATGCAATTTATTGCATTCCATTGCATTGTAATATTGTATTATATAGTAAATTTTCAAGCATTTATCTTTTAAGTGCTGCTTATATCATACCTATTTAATACCTATTGTACTGCACTGCACTGTATTGTATTGTACTTTATTTGTACTTTACTGTACTGTACTGCATTGTTTTTTATTGTTATTGCATTGTATTGGAGTGTTGTAAAGTTTTGTATTGTATAGTTTTGCAGTCTATCAACATTTATTGCATTGTAATGAGGACTGTGTCAGATTGCGTCACTCTATTTCAATATCTTAAATTTTCATGTAATTTATTAGGTTAGAACCAAACAAAAATACAGAAAGATATAATTTTATTCTACTAACTATTTAACAAGTAAGTAGAAAAATATGTTTATTTTAAATGTGACTTATTTATAAATTATTAAAGATGATTTTTATATAATGTTGTTCTGTATAAGTATATTGTAAAGTTTTTAGAGATGTGCCAGATCTGGGTATTGGTGCCCAGTGGGCAGTATCCAGTAAAATTCTGCTATCAGGCAGTGTCTGGTATTGGTAAAACAGTTTATAGTTTTAAAGGACTGCCTCCCTTCCCTTGCCTTAATTATTTTGTCTTGCCTCACTTTGCCTAATTTACTTCTCAGGTATTGTTATGCATTTGCATTGTAATTTGGATTGATTCAAATTACTGCATTGTAATTTTGCAAGTAAATTTATTTTGTATCATAACTTTTCATATGTTATTTCTAGACCAGAGTTTAACTATATTCCACCAAACATAGAGACAGAAAGATATTTACAAGTATAGACAAGTAAGTACTGTAGAAAACAACAATTTTATACCTATTTTATGCACTATACCTATGTATAAATAGATATCTATATATTGCATCTTGTCTTGTCTTGCATCTTGTCTTGGATTTTGTCTTGTCTTGTCTTGCATTTTGTCTTGTCTTGTCTTGCATCTTGTCTTGTCTTGCATCTTGTCTTGTCTTCCATCCTGTCTTGTCTTGTCTTCTCTTGCATCTTGTCTTGTCTTGTCTTGTCTTGTCTTGTCTTGCATCTTGTCTTGCATTTTGTCTTCTCTTGCATTTTGTCTTGTCTTGTCTTGCATCTTGTCTTGTCTTGCATCTTGTCTTGTCTTGCATCTTGTCTTGTCTTGCATCTTGTCTTGCATTTGTCTTGTTTTGTATTTTGTCTTGTCTTGTCTTGTCTTGTCTTGTCTTGTCTTGTCTTGCATCTTGTCTTGTCTTGCATCTTGTCTTGCATTTTGTCTTGTCTTGCATTTTGTCTTGTCTTGTCTTGCTTTTTGTCTTGTCTTGCATCTTGTCTTGTCTTGCATCTTGCATCTTGTCTTGCATCTTGCATCTTGTCTTCCATCTTGCATCTTGTCTTGCATCTAGCATCTTGCATCTTGTCTTGTCTTGCATCTTGTCTTGTCTTCCATCCTGTCTTGTCTTGTCTTGTCTTGTCTTGCATCTTGTCTTGTCTTGTCTTGTCTTGTCTTGTCTTGTCTTGTCTTGTCTTGTCTTGTCTTGTCTTGTCTTGCATCTTGTCTTGTCTTGTCTTGTCTTGTCTTGTCTTGTCTTGTCTTGTCTTGTCTTGTCTTGTCTTGTCTTGCATCTTGTCTTGCATTTTGTCTTGTCTTGCATTTTGTCTTGTCTTGTCTTGTCTTGCATCTTGTCTTGTCTTGCATCTTGTCTTGTCTTGCATCTTGTCTTGTCTTGCATCTTGTCTTGTCTTGCATTTGTCTTATTTTGTATTTTGTCTTGTCTTGTCTTGTCTTGTCTTGTCTTGTCTTGTCTTGTCTTGTCTTGTCTTGTCTTGTCTTGTCTTGCATCTTGCATCTTGTCCTGCATCTTGCATCTTGCATCTTGTCTTGTCTTGCATCTTGTCTTGTCTTGTCTTGCATCTTGTCTTGTCTTGCATCTTGTCTTGTCTTGCATCTTGTCTTGTCTTGTCATGCATCTTGTCTTGTCTTGCATCTTGTCTTGTCTTGCGTCTTGTCTTGCATCTTGTCTTGTCTTGCATCTTGTCTTGTCTTGCATTTTGTCTTGTCTTGCATCTTGTCTTGTCTTGCATCTTGTCTTGTCTTGCATCTTGTCTTGTCTTGCATCTTGTCTTGTCTTGCATCTTGTCTTGTCTTGCATCTTGTCGTGTCTTGCATCTTGTCGTGTCTTGCATCTTGTCTTGTCTTGCATCTTGTCTTGTCTTGCATCTTGTCTTGTCTTGCATCTTGTCTTGTCTTGCATCTTGTCTTGTATTGCATCTTGTCTTGTCTTGCATCTTGTCTTGTCTTGCATCTTGTCTTGTCTTGCATCTTGTCCTGTCTTGCATCTTGTCTTGTCTTGCATCTTGTCTTGTCTTGCATCTTGTCTTGTCTTGCATCTTGTCTTGTCTTGCATCTTGTCTTGCATCTTGTCTTGACTTGCATCTTGTCTTGACTTGCATCTTGTCTTGTCTTGCGTCTTGTCTTGTCTTGCGTCTTGTCTTGTCTTGTCTTGCGTCTTGTCTTGTCTTGCGTCTTGTCTTGTCTTGTCTTGCGTCTTGTCTTGTCTTGCGTCTTGTCTTGTCTTGCGTCTTGTCTTGTCTTGCGTCTTGTCTTGTCTTGCGTCTTGTCTTGTCTTGCATCTTGTCTTGTCTTGCATCTTGTCTTGTCTTGCATCTTGTCTTGTCTTGCATCTTGTCTTGTCTTGCATCTTGTCTTGTCTTGCATCTTGTCTTGTCTTGCATCTTGTCTTGTCTTGTCTTGCATCTTGTCTTGTCTTGCATCTTGTCTTGTCTTGCATCTTGTCTTGTCTTGCATCTTGTCTTGTCTTGCATCTTGTCTTGTCTTCCATCCTGTCTTGTCTTGTCTTCTCTTGCATCTTGTCTTGTCTTGTCTTGTCTTGTCTTGTCTTGCATCTTGTCTTGCATTTTGTCTTCTCTTGCATTTTGTCTTGTCTTGTCTTGCATCTTGTCTTGTCTTGCATCTTGTCTTGTCTTGCATCTTGTCTTGTCTTGCATCTTGTCTTGCATTTGTCTTGTTTTGTATTTTGTCTTGTCTTGTCTTGTCTTGTCTTGTCTTGTCTTGTCTTGCATCTTGTCTTGTCTTGCATCTTGTCTTGCATTTTGTCTTGTCTTGCATTTTGTCTTGTCTTGTCTTGCTTTTTGTCTTGTCTTGCATCTTGTCTTGTCTTGCATCTTGCATCTTGTCTTGCATCTTGCATCTTGTCTTCCATCTTGCATCTTGTCTTGCATCTAGCATCTTGCATCTTGTCTTGTCTTGCATCTTGTCTTGTCTTCCATCCTGTCTTGTCTTGTCTTGTCTTGTCTTGCATCTTGTCTTGTCTTGTCTTGTCTTGTCTTGTCTTGTCTTGTCTTGTCTTGCATCTTGTCTTGCATTTTGTCTTGTCTTGCATTTTGTCTTGTCTTGTCTTGTCTTGCATCTTGTCTTGTCTTGCATCTTGTCTTGTCTTGCATCTTGTCTTGTCTTGCATCTTGTCTTGTCTTGCATTTGTCTTATTTTGTATTTTGTCTTGTCTTGTCTTGTCTTGTCTTGTCTTGTCTTGTCTTGTCTTGTCTTGTCTTGTCTTGTCTTGTCTTGCATCTTGCATCTTGTCCTGCATCTTGCATCTTGCATCTTGTCTTGTCTTGCATCTTGTCTTGTCTTGTCTTGCATCTTGTCTTGTCTTGCATCTTGTCTTGTCTTGCATCTTGTCTTGTCTTGTCATGCATCTTGTCTTGTCTTGCATCTTGTCTTGTCTTGCGTCTTGTCTTGCATCTTGTCTTGTCTTGCATCTTGTCTTGTCTTGCATTTTGTCTTGTCTTGCATCTTGTCTTGTCTTGCATCTTGTCTTGTCTTGCATCTTGTCTTGTCTTGCATCTTGTCTTGTCTTGCATCTTGTCTTGTCTTGCATCTTGTCGTGTCTTGCATCTTGTCGTGTCTTGCATCTTGTCTTGTCTTGCATCTTGTCTTGTCTTGCATCTTGTCTTGTCTTGCATCTTGTCTTGTCTTGCATCTTGTCTTGTATTGCATCTTGTCTTGTCTTGCATCTTGTCTTGTCTTGCATCTTGTCTTGTCTTGCATCTTGTCCTGTCTTGCATCTTGTCTTGTCTTGCATCTTGTCTTGTCTTGCATCTTGTCTTGTCTTGCATCTTGTCTTGCATCTTGTCTTGACTTGCATCTTGTCTTGACTTGCATCTTGTCTTGTCTTGCGTCTTGTCTTGTCTTGCGTCTTGTCTTGTCTTGCGTCTTGTCTTGTCTTGCGTCTTGTCTTGTCTTGTCTTGCGTCTTGTCTTGTCTTGCGTCTTGTCTTGTCTTGCGTCTTGTCTTGTCTTGCGTCTTGTCTTGTCTTGCGTCTTGTCTTGTCTTGCATCTTGTCTTGTCTTGCATCTTGTCTTGTCTTGCATCTTGTCTTGTCTTGCATCTTGTCTTGTCTTGCATCTTGTCTTGTCTTGCATCTTGTCTTGTCTTGCATCTTGTCTTGTCTTGTCTTGCATCTTGTCTTGTCTTGCATCTTGTCTTGTCTTGCATCTTGTCTTGTCTTGCATCTTGTCTTGTCTTGCATCTTGTCTTGTATTGCATCTTGTCTTGTCTTGCATCTTGTCTTGTCTTGCATCTTGTCTTGTCTTGCATCTTGTCTTGTCTTGCATCTTGTCTTGTCTTGCATCTTGTCTTGTCTTGCATCTTGTCTTGTCTTGCATCTTGTCTTGGATTTTGTCTTGTCTTGTCTTGCATTTTGTCTTGTCTTGTCTTGCATCTTGTCTTGTCTTTCATCTTGTCTTGTCTTCCATCCTGTCTTGTCTTGTCTTGTCTTCTCTTGCATCTTGTCTTGTCTTGTCTTGTCTTGTCTTGTCTTGTCTTGTCTTGCATCTTGTCTTGCATTTTGTCTTCTCTTGCATTTTGTCTTGTCTTGTCTTGCATCTTGTCTTGTCTTGCATCTTGTCTTGTCTTGCATCTTGTCTTGCATTTGTCTTGTTTTGTATTTTGTCTTGTCTTGTCTTGTCTTGTCTTGTCTTGTCTTGTCTTGTCTTGTCTTGTCTTGCATCTTGTCTTGTCTTGCATCTTGTCTTGCATTTTGTCTTGTCTTGCATTTTGTCTTGTCTTGTCTTGCTTTTTGTCTTGTCTTGCATCTTGTCTTGTCTTGCATCTTGCATCTTGTCTTGCATCTTGCATCTTGTCTTGCATCTAGCATCTTGCATCTTGTCTTGTCTTGCATCTTGTCTTGTCTTCCATCCTGTCTTGTCTTGTCTTGTCTTGTCTTGTCTTGTCTTGTCTTGTCTTGTCTTGTCTTGTCTTGCATCTTGTCTTGTCTTGTCTTGTCTTGTCTTGTCTTGTCTTGTCTTGTCTTGTCTTGTCTTGTCTTGTCTTGTCTTGTCTTGTCTTGTCTTGTCTTGTCTTGTCTTGTCTTGCATCTTGTCTTGCATTTTGTCTTGTCTTGCATTTTGTCTTGTCTTGTCTTGTCTTGCATCTTGTCTTGTCTTGCATCTTGTCTTGTCTTGCATCTTGTCTTGTCTTGCATTTGTCTTATTTTGTATTTTGTCTTGTCTTGTCTTGTCTTGTCTTGTCTTGTCTTGTCTTGTCTTGTCTTGTCTTGTCTTGTCTTGTCTTGTCTTGTCTTGCATCTTGCATCTTGTCCTGCATCTTGCATCTTGCATCTTGTCTTGTCTTGCATCTTGTCTTGTCTTGTCTTGCATCTTGTCTTGTCTTGCATCTTGTCTTGTCTTGCATCTTGTCTTGTCTTGCATCTTGTCTTGTCTTGCATCTTGTCTTGTATTGCATCTTGTCTTGTCTTGCATCTTGTCTTGTCTTGTCTTGCATCTTGTCTTGTCTTGCATCTTGTCTTGTCTTGCATCTTGTCTTGTCTTGCATCTTGTCTTGTCTTGCATCTTGTCTTGTCTTGCATCTTGTCTTGTCTTGCATCTTGTCTTGTCTTGCATCTTGTCTTGTCTTGCATCTTGTCTTGTCTTGTCTTGCATCTTGTCTTGTCTTGCATCTTGTCTTGTCTTGTCTTGTCTTGTCTTGTCTTGCGTCTTGTCTTGTCTTGTCTTGTCTTGTCTTGTCTTGTCTTGTCTTGTCTTGTCTTGCGTCTTGTCTTGTCTTGCGTCTTGTCTTGTCTTGTCTTGCGTCTTGTCTTGTCTTGCGTCTTGTCTTGTCTTGCGTCTTGTCTTGTCTTGCGTCTTGTCTTGTCTTGCGTCTTGTCTTGTCTTGCATCTTGTCTTGTCTTGCATCTTGTCTTGTCTTGCATCTTGTCTTGTCTTGCATCTTGTCTTGTCTTGCATCTTGTCTTGTCTTGCATCTTGTCTTGTCTTGCATCTTGTCTTGTCTTGTCTTGCATCTTGTCTTGTCTTGCATCTTGTCTTGTCTTGCATCTTGTCTTGTCTTGCATCTTGTCTTGTCTTGCATCTTGTCTTGTCTTCCATCCTGTCTTGTCTTGTCTTCTCTTGCATCTTGTCTTGTCTTGTCTTGTCTTGTCTTGTCTTGCATCTTGTCTTGCATTTTGTCTTCTCTTGCATTTTGTCTTGTCTTGTCTTGCGTCTTGTCTTGTCTTGCGTCTTGTCTTGTCTTGCGTCTTGTCTTGTCTTGCGTCTTGTCTTGACTTGTCTTGCGTCTTGTCTTGTCTTGTCTTGCGTCTTGTCTTGTCTTGTCTTGCGTCTTGTGTTGTCTTGCGTCTTGTCTTGTCTTGCGTCTCTTCTCGTCTTGCATCTTGTCTTGCGTATCGTCTTGCGTCTCACTCTTGTCTTGCATCTTGTCTTACGTCTTTTCTTGCATCTTGTCTTGCATCTTGTCTTGCGGCTTGTCTTGCGTCTTGTCTTGCGTCTTGTCTTGCGTCTTGTCCTGCTCTAGTCTGTTGTGAGCATGCACATTAACAAGTGTTGTATTTTTATGTGCAGTGTATGTTAATCATAATTTTAAATAAAATTTTTAAAAATGTCTTCTTTTCCTTTGTTGTATAGAAACTTCAACATCGTTAAATATCCGGACAACAAATTACGGGAAAAAATGTCTGGTGGAGCCTCATAGCCAAGTTGTTCAGATAGTTATCTTGTTCAGTAGCTTTTTTCATTATTTCATTCAATCGGATGGACTATATTTTTTCACTTCACAACATTCTTCAAAATATAAAAATCTTTATTGATGTTCATACAATGTCATTCGCAAAAATCAATAATCTCTGTTTAGATATAGCTAATATTACATAGAAGTGACGTCTAAACAACTATGTGACGGAGAATATGTTTCTTATCAGATTGAATAGACCTACTGTAGTTCAGAAACTAATGGACAACTTGGCAAAAGAAAAACAAAACAAGAAGGAAATGCTTTCAATCCAATACATAACAATGAACTGTTAATTGAAATTAGTTTAAAAATTTAACTCTTTCCTGTCGGAATTGGTGTTTAGTATTTTATTCTGGCTAACGCCAGACGATTTTATTCACCTCTAGGGAAGCCCTCGAACAGGAATGAGTTAATGTTAATTTGTCCATGAGTATGTAGGTTAGGATCAAATAGACATCGCGAAAAAAATAACAATTCTTAATTTGTTTAAATACCGTAAATGTTTGCATATGTTACCGTTACAGTTTGTTATTTATCTTTTTAAAGTTTTTATATATATAATAAACATTTGTTAGGGATATTTATATGTTTATATTTATAGGAATTCTATATCCTGTAGGTAACGCGATCACCTGGTTTCTATTTTGTGACAACAAAGACAGAGGCGCGGGATCTATCCCTGCGGCCGCTCAAGGATTTTTGCGACCAGCAAAGACAAGTGACGACAAGAATTTTAAAATCTTCTTTTCTCTTGTCGGAAGGACCCTTATATACTTAGCTTCACTCTCCGCGGTCGCTACGACATTGTTGCGTCCAATTGAAAACCGGGCTTGATGTTTGCTCACAATAATTCAATAAATTAACAGTGTTTAAATGCAAAAAAAATAATTTGAACTACATAGACCTTATTCCAAAATGGTCGCCGAATTATTATTCGTTTATGTGCATATAAATTAGCCCTTATGACCTCGGTTAAAAGTAAAAATTATTTTGAATTTCCCACATGAAAACGAGTTCATAAGGGCTATTTTATATGTATATAAAAGAATTTTAATTTGACGGGCATTTTGGAATAAGGTCTATAAGTTTTTTACATAAGCAAAGTTAAATCCGCTATAAATTTGCATCTATGGAAAACATGATCAATTACATAAGATTTGCACGTAGCGCAAAAACGTTAGCAAATTCCGCCTTTGCAATAAATTTGCAAACTTTGCAAACATTTGTGCAAAGTTTGAACTTTGCAACAAATTTGCAATGACTTTGCACCGGCGGCTCTACGGCAATCGCCAAATCCGCACCGGTTGCAAAGTTGACGGCAATTTCCAACTTTGCATATGTGCAAATCTGGCCATACGCGTGCAAAGTTGATGTTTGCAACAACTTTGTCATTAAATTTGCAAATGTGCAAATCAATTTTTTCGTCCCGTGTTCATTGTTTTGGTACACCAATATGGCCGCCGTGACGTCAGATGAAAACGATCTATTCTCCAAACTCACTCGAGTTATATCACATTGTATATCAATCTCGTTCCCAGAGCCCACGTTCCCCACCCGGGAAACGAGAGACTCTGGTATAATCCGTTTCAAATCGTTGCATGAGTTGGTCTGAAGTGACCGGAAGTAGAATTAATAAAACCAAAATAACAAAGATGTCGGACGACAAGACTCCAGTGAAGACGTTGCCGCGATCGATATCTTCGCCGTATGTGTGTAGATCGGGGCTGCCCAAATGGCGGACCGCGGTCCGAATCCGGACCTTTGGTAAATATTTTGTGGACCTCCAGCTAAACCAAATTTGCTGGACATTCCGACACAAAAGTTAAAAATATAAGCATACTACCAAAAAGATAAAGTAGGTAATTTGTGCATGGCTTCTTTGTCAATATTGTAACATATTCTGAAATGCCCCCTTCGTAATTTTCATGCTCCTCTTTTTAAAACACAAATGAATAGTCGAGTCTTACTTTACAATGTTTACCCTAGCAAATTCACACATGTGCAAACGTTTGGCAGCGGAGTTACCAAAGCCTGGGTACAAGGTTGTACCAAATGCACATTTTGATCGATAAAACATGGCCGCCAATGCGAAGAAAAGAAAAGTAGACCTTGAAAACAGGGTTTTTAACCCAGAATGGAAATATGTATTAAAATGTTGAGTTAAACTGCTTTAAGACTTTTATATTTTTTAGCCCTCAAAATACAGGAAATGCCATTGCAGAGACCCGAAATTCAAAAAATTTCCGGGGGGTATACCCCCGGACCACCCTACAATGGTGTCATCACATACTGGACCACTTCAGAAATTATTTGGGCACCCCTGGTGTAGATGCTGTAATTCGAGCTTCGCCAGCAACCCCATTGACTTGTTTGGGGAAAAGTCAAACAAGGAGAACATACTATCCAGATTCCGCTCGGATATTTACGCATGCGTACCTCAACCGGAATAACAAGAATCCTGTGATTTAAAACGGATTATCCCAATCTCGTTCCCAGAGCCCACGTTCCCCACCCGGGAAACGAGAGACTCTGGGATAATCCGTTTCACATCGATATTTCATTGGCTGATGAACACAGTGAACTCTATATAACTCTTCTTCCGGATAACAAGAATCCTGTGATGGCGTGAACGGATTATCCCAGCGTCTCTCGTTTCCCGCCCGCTGGGTAAGGGGAACGTGGGCTCTGGGAACGAGATTGGGATTATCCACTGATTATCCCTTGATTATACTAGTCTCTCGTTCCCGGGTGGGGAACGTGGGCTCTGGGAACGAGATTGGGATTATCCACTGATTATCCCTTGATTATACTAGTCTCTCGTTCCCGGGTGGGGAACGTGGGCTCTGGGAACGAGATTGATATACAAGGTGATACATCGAACTCGAGTGAGTTTGGGAGAATTAGAAATCATGCAGTGTACTTATGTTCAGATAAACTTTCGAATTCTCCCAAACTCAATCAATTAAGCTAATGTTAACACGGGCGGCCATTTTCTATTTCTTTTTGAGTGCTTGATGATATAGCTTCTCAAACAAATCAGTATTTAAAAAGCACTGGCAATAAATTCAGAAAAGACTTGTGAAATGGTGAAAGAAAACCTTTTAAGCCCGGCATACGCTGAAACAGGCGCGGACTGGCCCACCAGGACGTGACACTGGGAAATTTCCCGGTGGGCCCCTTGCTCCTGTCCTTGTGTGGGCCCCTGCTTATAGCGGGTGAACTAAAATAATTTTTTGGTATAAAAATGCTGTTTTGAGTTTGTAAATCTGAGTACAAGTTCCTCGGCTATAGAGATGGCTGCCCGAATATTGACCCCGACCCAGGAACATTTCAATCCTGAGTAAGTGGGGGCCCACTATTATAATCGCTGGTGTGTAGTAACTGTTATGTGGTGTTAACATGAAGTACATAATTGTTTGCCCGCTGGCCAAGATGCCCCACGCACTCAACGACAACGTCTAGAAATGCATTTTATTATGGTGGGCTGTAAATATTAGTCTGCGCCTGCACTGAAACAAGTTTCCGAAACACATTTCCAAAAAAGTTTCCGAAACTTGTTTCAAAAATTAGAACAGTGTTCTAATCAGGGAAACTTGGTTTCGGAAACTAATTTTCGGAAACTTTTTAACATACACTGGAAACTTTTGTTTTACCAAAAAGGGGGGACATGTTTTATTTAAGCCCTTAAATGAGGGGGGGGGGGGGGGGGGTTGAAAAATAAATCATTCGATTTTTTAAATCATTACTTTGGAGTGGGAATTTGATTGAACAGAGTCTATAACATTTGTTGTTACAAATAAGCAGACTGTCTTTCACGCTTGCCATTGAAGGTAAGGAGTCCAGAACCTGCCACTAAGGCCCAGTCAGTTAACACAATGCAAATTGAATCAATGCCAGTGACAGCACACCAGTTAAGGCGCGCCACCCAGTTGGATCCAATTCTTTCACGAGTCTTGGATTACACTTTCAATCACCTATAGACGTGTTACTGATGTGTGCTCTTTAATAAATAACAGTATATACTGGGGGGGGGGGTCACAAAAAATAAAAGCAATTTTCTGGGGGGTCATGTGAAATTCGTAGGCTTTAAAGCGGGGGTCAAAGGTCATTTTTTCTTTCAAGTAAATTTTTTACACCCCCCCCCCCCCTCCATTTTCATGTTGAGCAACCATGGAGGTACCCTGCGAGCAGAGCCTTCTTTTCCTTATTTCTTCGCTGAGAGAGAGGAAGAAAAGTAGGCTCTGCTGTATTCGTGACTGGTTTCCATTGCGCATGCATGTCAGTTGCTTGGTTACAATCTCGAACCCAGTCCCAATCAGAGCAGAAAACAAAACGAGAACCGGTTAAACGGGTCTCTTAAACGGGTTACTTCGTCCTAAATTTTGGACGAAGCCAAATCACGAATACAGACTTTTCTTCCTCTCTCTCAGCGAAGAAATAAGGAAAAGAAGGCTCTCCTCGCAGGGTATCATGGAGGTATATATGTGATTTTGTAATGCATGAAAATGCTGTACCCTGCATGTTATGTTCGTTCGTCAAAGACCATATCTCTCATTTGGATTTGAAACAAACTGAAATATCTTGAAAACAAAGAAAGATATGGAAAAAGTTGATCTCTCCTTACAATTTCACAAGTTCTTTCAAATGAGACAAACTACATTTATATCGCCAATTCCTTAAGAAAAAAAATCAACGTTAATTTATGGACGTTGCTTACCACATCATCAAGAACGGTCGTGGTGTAAATTTTCATTTATGTTTTGCTAATAAATCATGCACGAATCAGTGTTAAGCCCGAGGGGGGGGGGGGGGGGAAAGGCCGGGCAAAAGGTGGGGGATCTGAATTTTTTTAAATGAAGTGTTCAAAAGCGCGACCCTGGGCCCGAGAATTACGACCAAATGTAGACAAATTGCCCCTCTCTGCCTAGGAACGTTTGAAAATTTCCTTTCGAATATTTAAATGCCCCCACCCCGGGGTCGCGATTCAAGAGCAAATGCCGTAGGGTGGGGATACAGACGTTTACCAAATCCCCCACCTTTGCCCGGCCTCCCCCCCCTCCCTCGGGCTTAACACTGATTCGTGGATTATTGAAGAGTTTGAGCAGTGAGAAGTGACAATGCAAGAAATGAAAGCACGTGTAACTCAGCTTCACTTAGGCATGGAGAAGGTCAGTCAAGGGCTTCCGCAAACCTGTCACAGGTTGTTCCAACAACTTGCTGTAGCATTGTTTGTCACAAGTTGTTGTGATCAAGAAGTCTGTCACAGGTTGTTTCAACAACTTGCTGTGGCATTGTTTGGAACAAGTTGTTATGATCAATAAGTCTGTCACACGTTGTTTCAACAACTTGCTGTGGCATTGTTTGGAACAAGTTGTTATGATCAATAAGTCTGTCACACGTTGTTTCAACAACTTGCTGTGGCATTGTTTGGAACAAGTTGTTATGATCAATAAGTCTGTCACACGTTGTTCCAACAACTTGCTGTGGCATTGTTAACGTTTTGTAACAAGTTGTTGTGATCAAGAAGTCTGTCACAGGTTGTTCCAACAACTTGCTGTAGCATTGTTTGGAACAAGTTGTTATGATCAATAAGTCTGTCACACGTTGTTTCAACAACTTGCTGTGGCATTGTTTGTAACAAGTTGTTGTGATCAACAAGTCTGTCACAGGTTGTTTCAACAACTTTCTGTAGCGTTGTTTGGAACAAGTTATGATCAAGAAGTCCGTCACAGATTGTTCCAACAACTTGCTGTAGCATTGTTTGTAACAAGTTGTTATGATCAATAAGTCTGTCACAGGTTGTTCCAACACCTTGCTGTAGCATTGTTTGTAACAAGTTGTTATGATCAACAAGTCTGTCACAGGTTGTTTCAACAACTTGCTGTGGCATTGTTTGTAACAAGTTGTTGTGATCAACAAGTCTGTCACAGGTTGTTCCAACAACTTGCTGTAGCATTGTTTTGTAACAAGTTGTTGTGATCAACAAGCCTGTCACAGGTTATTCCAACAACTTTCTGTAGCATTGTTTGTAACAAGTTGTTGTGATCAACAAATCTGTCACAGATTGTTCCAACAACTGGGGGTTGTGGTTAGGGTTAGGGTAAGGTTTAGAGGTTGGGGTCGAGGTTGGGGTTGGGAGGTTGGGAATTAATTCTTTAAAATTCACAATTATTGTTAATTGTAGGCCATTGCACACTTACTGATTATTCGTAATTCTAGACGAGAGGATATGCTGACCTCACAGAGGTGACATATTTACGATCAAGACAGTCGTCAGCCACATCTGATCACTATTAAACTACAAAGTCAGTCAGTCTATTTCGAAAGCTAACAACAATGTGCAAGAACACCTTCATCAAAAGGCAAAGCTGTTCAACTTTTTGTCTAACTCCCAAAGCGAAAGGAGCAAAGAATTTACAACATGCCTCACGGACTCACTCCAACAACTCACCGGAAGTAAAAAGTGCAAAAATGCAAAATCGCGACACCCCAATCTCGTTCCCAGAGCCCACGTTCCCCACCCGGGAAACGAGAGACTCTGGGATAATCCGTTTCAAATCACAGGATTCTTGTTATTCCGGTTGAGGTACGCACGCGTAAATATCCGAGCGGAATCT
Source organism: Paragorgia papillata (assembly GCA_035771165.1). NCBI lineage: Eukaryota > Metazoa > Cnidaria > Anthozoa > Scleralcyonacea > Coralliidae > Paragorgia > Paragorgia papillata. The sequence goes on from JAWNZC010000081.1 coordinate 822,008, forward strand.
GGATAGTATGTTCTCCTTCTTTGACTTTTCCCCAAACAAGTCAATGGGGTTGCTGGCGAAGCTCGAATTACAGCATCTACACACATACCGCGAAGATATCGATCGCGGCAACGTCTTCACTGGAGTCTTGTCGTCCGACATCTTTGTTATTTTGGTTTTATTAATTCTACTTCCGGTCACTTCAGACCAACTCATGCTCACTATTCAGCCAATAACGTAACGATTTGAAACGGATTATCCCAGAGTCTCTCGTTTCCCGGGTGGGGAACGTGGGCTCTGGGAACCAGATTGGTGACACCCCCCAAAAAAGAAGGGAAAACCGAGCTGAAACCTAGACTCGGCATAGGTTGCCCGAGTAATTTGCGCGACCTTTACCGGGTTTTAAAACTCATACACATGACCAAATATTTTTCTCTGATTGGCTAATTAGCTCATGAATTATTAATGAGTTATACTTCAAGCACAAGTTGAGAAGGCATAATAGCGCATATGACAAAATATACACGAGTTTTTTTTATTAAACATCGGGATATACACAAAAGCTGAAAGATAGTCATTTAGTCTGTCAAATTATCAATTCTCCAAATTAGGCTCCCTTCTACATTACAAGAATATAAAGCTATATAGCGAATGTCCAAAATGAGTGATGGATATAGACATCCTCGTTCCCAGGGCCTCCTCGGTACACAGGGAAATCGGAGGCCCTGGTCAGATGAAAACTGGATGTCCTAGATTTTAGGATATTGAGTCACTGAATACGGTAAGCACTAAATGGCATACCGTGAGGCCCCTTGAGCCCGCAATACTACGGTCATCTAGGCAAGTGTTGTAGTTAACATCACTGTGCTGCCGATGTCTCCCTTATTAACTTCTGTAGCAACCTACGTTTAAAATTTCACTTATTCGTGAGAAGGAAGTCCCGCTTGATGACTGGAAAATCGTTCGATTTCTATAAGAAATCTCTAATTTATCGCAAACCGAACTCGTTGTGAAAAGAATAGCTATCCGAAAGCTATAAGCTTTCGCTTCGGATTTGAGACAGAAACTGGGCATGCCAAAAAAAACACAACATATACATATATACATATAAAAACATATATATTGAATATATATATATATATATAATTTATTGGAAACTATCTAATATATATATACAGGTTGTCATTACAATGTGTTTCATGCTTTAAGCCGATTTTCCACTGGCGAATTTTGTCGCGCGAAGCGACATTTCTATTGTCAAAATTGAATAGATTGGAATAGATTTCTAATTAGGTCCACTCGAGAGCTCATAAGACAAAAGAGAAAGGCCGCTTCGCGCGACAAAATTCGCCAGTGGAAAACCAACTTTACGCAATCATCAGAAGGCTAACAGACTAACGATGTGTCACTGAATTTAACTTTAAATTTAAATATGCATGTCTGCGGCGGAAGTGTTAAATAATAATAATAATAATAAATGTCTGGTGGTATTTCCTTGAAGCTACACAATAAGTGCTTGTTGACATGGCGACAACTTGGTAAAAGTTAATTTCTTTTATTGAGTAAAGGGAAATTCTGAAATATGATATGAAATTTCTCAGTAAGGCAGAGTTCGAATCTTTTTTGTCGTTAGTCTTAGACAGAGCGCCCGTCTTTAAAAACGGATAAAAAAGATGCGAACTCTGCCTTACTGAGAAATTTCATATTATATTTCAGAAATTCCCTTCTCAAATCATTAATAATTCATGAACCGAAAACAAAGGAAATCAGTACCGAGACGGAGGTTTTGATATCGGAGGAAGAAATTGCATAAATTAGGCCAACTTTCGCCTCGATTTTCTCTTAAAATACTGATTTGTTTGAGAAGCTATATCATACACTCGGAAGAGTGTTTCATCAGGATTCCAAACACCTCGGTGTTTGGAAATCCTGATGAAACACTCTGTATGATATATCACTTCACTCAATAAAAGAAATGAACTTTTATTAAGTTGTCGCCATGTCAACAAGCACTTATTGTGTAACTTCAAGGAAATACCACCAGACATTTAACACTTCCGCCGCAGACATGCATATTTAATTTAAATTTAAATTCAGTGATACATCGTTAGTCCGTTAGTCATCTGATGATTGCGTAAGCACGCTGTAGCCTGAGCACGCTGTGAAACACAGTGTATTAATGACGACCTGTATATATATTTGATGGTTTCATTAAGCTCTACATCTCTGTATCGAGCACTCTACACGTTTCTCTCTGACGAAGGGCCTTCGCTCGAAACGTTAGACTACTACGTTCTCTGTTTCGACCGCTTACTATATTTTGAATTTCGATTACTTCTTCAATTCTGGACGATGACAATGACAACATTATTTTGTTGATATAGATGCCACAGTTGCCTACTATACCAGTTATACCGCTGACAAAATTAGCCGAATGCGGGCTCAAGGGGCCTCACGGTATGGCATTTAGTGCTTACCACTGAATACATCACATCGCCCTGGGTGCGAGCATGGACATAATGTAACGAAACAAACGAGATACACTCAGATATTTGAAGAAAAGCTGCTTTATTATGACGTCCGAAAGGTTTGGAATTTACTGTTCTTCCCGCTGGACAAAATAGCACAATTTCGCTTACCAAAATACTGATGAATTTGAGAAGGGTAATGGCTTCGTACATCGCGAAAATTCCACGAGTTGTCAACAAACCGTATTCTATGGCAAGCCCAACATTCGTGCTATGCGCTCGTGGAAGAATTATGGTCGAGCGACGATTTTGAGCGGAGATGTTTGACTTTGAGCTCGGGGTGTCCTCGCTGAAGTGTGCAGCCTGTCGGCCGTGTATTGATGACGTTTACACGCAAGATATTCGTTCTACGCATGAGTAGCTAATACGGGTCAGCCCGTATTTCGCGAGCCTCGACAGCCGCCATTTCCGATCGTGTTCAGCCAGGGCCTCCGATTTCCCAGTGTACCGAGGAGGCCCTGGGAACGAGGATGTGGATACAGACTGTTGTATTGTGACTATATATATATGTGCATGCAAGACTTGAGAAGTTTGACTTTTTTCTTAAGATTTAATCTACTTACTATCGTGGCAATAGAAGCATTCCTAAAATATCGTTGCAATATATTCCTGATTTGATGAAAAATATTGCTAACTTCCTGTTTTGAATTTATTTGGTTTATGGTTTTTAAACAACCAATAAGAAACAGGATTATTTGCCAAACACCAATCAAAATTCAAAACAGGAAGTTGTCAACGAATCTTATCAAATTAATTGTTCAACTTGACGAATATACTGCCACAATATTTTACGGAACGCTTCTATTGCCACGATAGTAATAGTTCGATTTATTTAAACTAAATCGGAGGGCCTTGAAATCTTACAATAAATATGCACAGTCCTTATATAATTAGCCTAAAACACCATCACAACATACAATTTTGCTAATGTATGAAAAGAATACCAAATCCCTGCCACCGTTGTTCAAAAAAGAAATCTGAAGCATCTGTTCTAAAGTTTCAGCTCTGTGTAGCGGCGACCCAAACTAAATGAATTAATGAACGAAATGTACACGAAACTGTACTGTATACCATACTATACTATACTGTACTGTACTGTGCTGAGCTCAACTGAACTGAACTGTACTGTACTGTACGTATCTGTGCTGTACCGACACCGTACTGTACTGTACGTATCTGTACAGTACAGTACAGTACAGTAGCGTACTGTATTGTACGTATATGTACTGTACTGCACTGTACTGTACGTGATGGAATGTCATGCGATGCAATGCAATGTAATGCGCTGTGATGCAATGTGAAGTGATGTGAAGTGAAGTGATGTGAACTGATGCATTCATTGCATTGTGCTGTGCTGTGATGCGATATGAAGTGATGTCACGTGAAGTGATGTCACGTGATGTGACGGAATGTGATGTGACGAAATATAATGTGACGTAATGTAATGTGACGTAATGTAATGTGACGGAATGTAATGTGACGTAATGTAATGTGACGGAATGTAATGTGACGCAATGTAATGTGACGCAATGTAATGTGATGGAATGTAATGTGACGGAATGTAATATAACGGAATGTAATGTGACGTAATGTAATGTGACGTAATGTAATGTGACGTAATGTAATGTGACGGAATGTAATGTGACGGAATGTAATGTGACGGAATGTAATGTGACGGAATATAATGTAATGTAATGTGCCGTAATGTAATGTGACGTAATGTAATGTGACGGAATGTAATGTGACGGAATGTAATGTGACGTAATGTAATGTGACGTAATGTAATGTGACGGAATGTAATGTGACGGAATATAATGTAATGTAATGTGCCGTAATGTAATGTGACGTAATGTAATGTGACGGAATGTAATGTGACGGAATGTAATGTGACGTAATGTAATGTGACGTAATGTAATGTGACGGAATGTAATGTGACGGAATGTAATGTGACGGAATGTAATGTGACGGAATGTAATGTGACGGAATGTAATGTGCCGTAATGTAATGTGACGGAATGTAATGTAATGTGCCGTAATGTAATGTGACGGAATGTAATGTGACGGAATGCAATGTGACGGAATGCAATGTGACGGAATGTAATGTGACGGAATGTAATGTGACGGAATGTAATGTGACGGAATGTAATGTGACGGAATGTAATGTGACGGAATGTAATGTGCCGTAATGTAATGTGACGGAATGTAATGTAATGTGCCGTAATGTAATGTGACGTAATGTAATGTGACGTAATGTAATGTGACGTATGTAATGTGACGGAATGTAACGGAATGTAACGTAACGTAACGTAGTGTAGTGCAGTGTAATGCAATGTAATTCTATACTTACTTGCAATAACAGCGATTATCACAAGGATAACAACAATAAGAATAATCCACATCTAAACCAAACAAACAAGTACACTGTACGTTACACCATGCAATTTTTTCATGCAAGTTGTCTTGCAAATTTGTTGATCTCACCATTTAATAATTTACTGTATGAACGCCTTTAATACCTTGCAATTTTGCCACCACATTTTTCGTTTAAGTCTGTGGGCATTTGTGTCAAATTGGGCTGCACCAGCCTGCAGTTGATCTAAGAAATAGAGAACAGAATGTAAAACCAATAAACACTTCCTTTTCAGCAAGTGCCCCAGTTCCAAAATCAACTAGCCTGTCTGGGGGGGGGGGGGGGGGTTGGCTTTGGGAGAAGGGAAGACAGTCTGTGGACAATCCATTCAAAAATAAATTCTCTAGTCCGTGTGGCAGACTAATGTTCTGATGGCTTAGAACGTCTCTGCTACTTCCAATTCTATTATGATTGGCCAACGGTTAATAACAATTTTCTAACTTTCACTTTCATTATCAGAATGTGGCTGGAATCGTTTAATAATATTTTCGCTCATGTTGAGATAAAATCGTTCACTTAACTGTTAAATAATTAAGGTCCGTTGCTGTGAAGCCGAGACGTTTTGCTCAACTTTCAATGGGTTCAGTTTAGCAGAAAAATCCCGAGTGAAATCAGCGTTAGCTTGTGTAAAAGGCGCGTGGCCAGTGAAAGAATTGGCAAATTCCGAGTGCCCCTGACCTCGACAGTTTTTATTGTCTTATTTGGGAGAACGTTTAAAAGGATAAAGTAACTCCTTTGGAAGATTTTCGCATTTTCGCTTTGTTTTTGAGATATTTCATTTTGTTTGATATGCAAATGTCCGGAATTTACGTCACACGTGTATAATGACTTATCAGAGAATGTTATATATATTTGCGTTCATCAAATAAAAACACTAAATTATGAATAACATGTGTGCGCGTTTCTCCCACAACACGAAACTTCTCGATTTTAAAGGATTTCGTTGGAGAATGAAAGAGAAACACAAACTTCTTCGATAAGTCATTATGCATGTGCGACGTAAATTCCGGACATTTGCATGTCAAACAAAATGAAATATCTCAAAAACAAAGCGAAAAAGCGAAAATCTTCCAAAGAAGTTACTTTATCATTTTAAAAGTTCTTTCACATAAGACAATAAAAACTGTCGAGGTCAGGGGCACTTTAAATAGGATTAGAAGAAAATCGCGAAGTTTCCTTTTATTGCAGAGGAATGGCAGTCAACGATATGGTCATTATGGTGTGCAAGTAGATGTTTATTTCACCAGTGTAGATACGTCGAAGGCGAGTCGCCTTGCAGTTTGTTTATCAACTTTTCCATTTTGCCAGTTTTGCGAGCTTTTGTGAGACGAAAAAAGTTTTTTCCAGAAATAAGTCTCAAAATGCTGAATTATCAATGAAAATGTTTTTGACAAGGCAATAGGAAAACAACAAATTTGGAATGATTTCCTCAACTTTTCCATTTTTGTGATTTTCAAAATCACCAATGCTATCTAAACTCCCAGAACGTCTTCTCGCAGGCTAGGTTAATTTTTGAAGAGAGATGCTTTTTAGGGAAAAGAGTGTTTTGGGAAAAGAGTGCTTTTTAGAGATGGTACTTTTGGGAGAGATGGTACTTTTTGGTAAGATGGTATTTTTGGGGGAGATGGTGCTTTTTGGTGAGATGGTACTTTCTGGTAAGATGGTACTTTTTGGTAAGATGGTATTTTTGGGGGAGATGGTGCTTTTTGGTGAGATGGCACTTTTTGGTGAAATGGTACTTTCTGGTGAGATGGTATTTTTGGGGGTGATGGTGCTTTTTGGTGATGGCACTTTTTGGTGAGATGGTACTTTCTGGTGAGATGGTATTTTTGGGGGTGATGGTGCTTTTTGGTGATGGCACTTTTTGGTGAGATGGTACTTTTTGGTGAGATGGTACTTTCTGACGAGATGGTACTTTTTGGTGAGATGGTACTTTTTGGTAAGATGGTGCCTTTTGGTAAGATGGTATTTTTTGATAAGATGGTACTTTTTTGTGACATAGTACTTTTTGAGAATATGGTACTTTTTGGTGAGATGGTACTTTTTGATAAGATGGTACTTCTTTGAAGCATAGTGCTTTTTGAGAATATGGTACTTTTTGGTGAAATGGTACTTTTTGGTGAGATTGTACTTTTTGATGAGATGGTACTTTTTGGTGAAATGGTTTGTAAAATGGGTGCTTTTTGGTGAGAAGGTGTCTTTTGAGAGGGAAGAAGCTTCGTGCTCAACTATAAATACATTCAATATCAAATGCTAAAAGAATATACTGAAACTGTACCTGCCCTGTCATCCAACTCTGAAAGCTTAGCATCTCTGTCTAAGACTTTTTCAACATTAACTTTCATAATGTCTACAACCTGAAAACACACGCAAGAATTAATACAAAGTTATTAAAGTTGACTATTGAGTTAGAGTTTTAGTCAATATTGGCCTGTTATTATATGGCACAAGTTACTTCCGTTGAAATCGTGTGTTCTCATTGGCTGAGACGCGTCACGTGCCGGTCGATAATTTTCCGTAATCGACCGGTCAATTACGGATTTTGGCAGACATGTTGTTTGCAACTAAACAATGAAAGAAAACCGCAAATTTTGTGAATTCAATAACCTGAGGACTAAATTATGTATGAGTGGGACGATGAGCAATCTGGCAGTGAGTTTTAGGATTCCGAAAGCGATGACAACAAGAGCAACAACATTGAAAACGATGAGTCTATGTCACACGCTCGAGATCACACATTGACAAGGTAATGTAAGATGTGTTGTTTCAAAATGCCATATAATAAACCTCTTATTAACCTCGTCCGCTTGGTCATTACGGAAAAATATCAGACCTCGGTCTGATATTTTTCCGTAATGACCGCGCTCTCGGTTAACAAGAAGTTGTTAATACAGACTGCCCCTCATGGGGGATCAAATCTCCCAGCTATGCGGGAGGCTACAACAGTATTAGTGTATGTGAGAACAAAATTTTCACACACTCCATCTAAGCAATCCACAGAAAACTCTAGTAAAAGAAACAATGTTGATACTGCTCAAAGCAGTAGAGCGAGACATAGACGACCTTTTCTTCGCTTCCGAAGCGACAGTTTCGTTAATAACCGCAGATCAATTTCAAAGCAATCACGTGGTGTATCTTATGTACCACGTGGTAGCTTGTTACGTATTAACAAGTGGATGTTTATCACGTGGTACATGTGAATACACTACGCGTGATGGCTTTGAAAATGCCCCCCATCCATTTATGAGGTGCACCTTCTTTAATTATGGTACAAGAAGTAAATTTTTATATCGCGCCGAAAGACCATCCCTCCTTCTTTGTTGTCTGAAATTTTCAGAGCTAAATAGTTATCTTACTCGCTTCCTGGAGTCATTTAAAGAGGCAACATCAAACTTTGAACTTGTCCAAATTATGCAAATTATCTATGCTACCTACAGATTTGGAAAAATACAGGGTGTCCCAAACGAATGTCGCCCATCCCGTTTTTGACCACAGCTTTGTTTGAGTGCGGAATACAAGTTTGAATACATATGCATGTGAAAACTGACCACAGGGGAATAAAGTTTGATTCCAAATGACGCAATGCGGCATCAAATCATGTGGGGTTCCTTGGGGTAATAACAATGCTCATGAGAGTTCCATGCACATGTTTGCCATGTAGGCAGAAGTGCACTTTACTTCATCCGTCTTAAGATGGTTGGTCGTATAAAGGGGATATTACACGGTGGTGAGAATATCTGGATTTTATGTTCGAGTGGCAAGGACAATATCTCACGAGTGAGCGTGGCGAATGAGTGAGATATTGCTCTTGCCACAAGAACATAAAATCCATAGCTTTGAGCAACCGCGTGTAATGTTCTATTTGTTATATGGACAATGAAATTTTGCGTGGAAGTGTTTGATAAACTGGGGGTTTAATGCAAAAACTACAACCGCTTGACTTAAAACTTTTAGAAAATACAAATGAAAAATACAACAGCTTATTCGAATACGTCATTTTACGTGAAAAACTGAATTAAGAGAAGTTACTGGCTCAAATTTACTTGATTCGAAACTTACGGCAAAAGGCGGAAATACGCCACTCGATTCCCGGATGTAGTGAAATATGGATTCTACGAGTGTTTTAGTTGCTAGTAAAATACTCTTTTCCATATAATATGACTAATAAGATAATCAAACTATAAGATTTTCTATATTTGAGACAATGGTCGGTTCCAGCCAGCGAAAAACAGCCTCTTTATTCTTTTACTGTGTTTAACGCCAGGCAATTTTACTCGGCAAAGAATGAACCCTCATTCACCCTGAGCAGCAACGGGTAAATCAGTCACAAGATAATAGAAAATCATATTCCTGATCAAATAAATTCCCAAACAAACTAAAATATCTCAACAACGAAGCAAACTTAGTTTTCGTTTCATAGGTACTTTAAAAAAGTTTTTTTGAACGCATCTTAATCAGTAACAATAACTTTTTAAGCTACGTCCAAAAAAACTTTTAAGCCAGAGTAGCGTTAAACTAGGTCTGATATTTGTGATATCAACTTTTCAGCAAAGTTGAAGATACACAGTATTTTTGACACTTAACCCATATATAGCAATTGCATAAAATGCCCACCAGGACTTATCCTACTAAAGTCAAATATTACATATAATTAACCCATTCAGGGGGCATTTCTTCCAAATATTGGCTATAAAGGGATGTAGACAGGATATGTATGAATGCTTTACATCATTCTTAGTCTAAAACAAGGTATATAAATTACTTCATCAGAGTGAAAGGGCTTCGCTCAAAACATCAGTGTTAATTTTATTAAAAAATCTCAGCAGAAATCTCGCCTTTTCACTTTACTCTATCCAAAACACTGCCAACACAGCACTCTACTTTTACATTTTTAAGAATTACATGTACTATAGGTGAATGTGAAAGTGCAAAACAAGCTATGGTAATACCGTAATTATTCGAATAAACGCCTCCCTCGAATAAACGCCGCCCTCGAATAAACGCCGCAGGGACAAGCAAAAATATTATTAAACGCCGCCCTCGAATAAACGCCGCACCTGAAGCGCCAAAAATTTAATAAACGCCGCGGCGTTTATTCGGTACTTATGTACTGAAGAATACACGTCTTCCGATGTTGAAGAGGCATGCCCTATTATTCAGCTGTTAGACTCGGACCACGAAGGAGACAGTGACATTGAAATAGAATGAAACTTAGTCATTATATAAGACAGTGAACAGTTCAATTTTCATATATATTTATATATATTTAAAAGACATATGAATTTTATTCTTAGTTTTTTAATAAATTCACAGTTGTTGTTACAAAATTTGCAATAAACGCCGCCCTCGAATAAACGCCGCACCTGAAGCGCCAAAAATTTAATAAACGCCGCGGCGTTTATTCGAATAATTACGGTACTGTGTATACACAGTCGAACGCCTATTAACGGACACCGCTTTTAAGCGGACAGCTCTCTTAAGCGGACACCTATAGGTGAGGTTACAGCCATTTCTTTAATAAAACACTATAGCTACAACCCCTTTTAAGCGGACACCTCTCTTAAGCGGACACCTATAGGTGAGGTCCCAGCCATTTCTTTAATTAAACACTATAGCTACAACCCCTTTTAAGCGGACACCTCTCTTAAGCGGACACCTATAGGTGAGGTTACAGCCATTTCTTTAATTAAACACTATAGCTACAACCCCTTTTGAGCGGACACCTCTCTTAAGCGGACACCTATAGGTGAGGTTACAGCCATTTCTTTAATAAAACACTATAGCTACAACCCCTTTTAAGCGGACACCTCTCTTAAGCGGACACCTATAGGTGAGGTTACAGCCATTTCTTTAATAAAACACTATAGCTACAACCCCTTTTAAGCGGAAACAGACACCTATCTTGGGCTTCAGTGAGCAAATTAACCTCTCTTAAGCGGACAAATCCATATCAAAATTAACGTTTTCTTTAATAACAGTAATAATCAACACTTGAGTTGAGATTAACCGAGAGAGATCAACACTTTGAATTGTGAACTTGTTTAAGGCCTGCGCTAAACGTCACACAATAGACGAATTTAATTCGAATTAACTTCGTCGGTAATGCGACGTAAATGCGACATCGAGTTAAACGTCGAATTTCAGTCGAATTTAATGGTTTTTACTCGTGGAGCCTGAAAACAATTTCTTGAAAACATGGCGGCGGATTGTCACAGATAGAAGAGAAACATTTAATTCGACGCGACGATAATTCGTCGTGTAACTCGAACACGCATTATCGTCGCATTATCCGTCTGACTCAGACGAATTTAATCGAGTTGTACGTCGCAGTTTCGTCGAATAAAATTCAAACAATTACATTCGTCTGAATTAAATTCGTCGATTGTGCGACGTTTAGCGCAGACCTAACTCAGTTAGTGCTGTATTGATTGTTTATAGAATCACAGTGGAAACAAACTATGTATATAAACACAAAAAGCCGGTCACCACATGCGCACCCCCTACTGTGCAGCCCCAATTGTTTTAAGCGGACACCCCTCTTAAGGCTGGTTTCCATATAGCCGTAAGAGCCGGCGGCATGGCTGCGGCAAGGGGCAATGGTCCAATCGCATACAGCTTTTTATTGCTGGCTAATTCAACACTGTCTATGATTGGACCATCGCCCCTTGCCGCTGCCATGCCGCCGGCTCTTACGGCTATATGGAAACCAGGCTTTAAGTGGACACCTCAGCGAGGTCCCAAAGGTGTCCGCTTAATAGAGGTTCGACTGTAGTTAAACATAAATAAACTGACTTGGCAACATAATTGGGTACCTACTCTTGCTTTTTAAGTTTGATTTATTATAAGATCTAAACAATCTTTTGAACACAAGTTGTCGTTATTTTTGGTGAAAGAAAGGAACAAAAATTTTCAATAACAATTATTTTCTCTGAATCCAAACAGGGGTGGCACCAGGAATTCCCCAACACAAGGGCTAAGGTCCCCGACAGGGGGGCTAGTAGGGGGGTAGTGGCATTCTCCCCCCCCCCCCCCCACAAAAAAAATAAAAAATTTGAACGTTTAGAATGGCTTTCCCCATCTTCTCAGTGATGAAATTATTGACAAGCTACAGCATATATTTTCCAGGTACTGTATCAATAAGGGGAAATCTGTTGAATACCTAGTGTGGTTGATTAACTTTTGCCATTTTTGTCCAATTTTGAAGATCGAAAATGGAATTTTGTGTGTTGTAATTATCGCTGTTGGCTTCTACACAACATACCACGGTTCCGGTTTGAGCGTGGACACGCATAATTTCACGACCCACGTTTCACGCGGGAAACTAACATGTTGCTAAGCGGAAACTGTAACATTACTAAGGCCAAACGGTATTGTTTCTTCGCACAAACGTCGCGTTGTGGGGTTTGTCAGCGTAATAGCCGATCGGAAAAGCACTGTGGAGTTCTTAGCTTCACTTGACGAAGATTTAATTGTGTATAATTAAGATGAGTTATAAACATTCCCACATTTGCTTTGAAAATTTGGCGCTCGTTTCAAATTTGAAACAATACCGTTTGGCCTTAGTAACGTTACAATTTCCGCTTAGCAACATGTTAGTTTCCCGTGTGAAACGTGTGTCGTCAAATTACGCGTGTCCACGCTCAAACCGGAACGGTAGTATACCTTATTTCTGTGTTTCTACAGGAGTTTTATTTCATTATTAATTAAAGCATTAATTACTGACTTGTATGGCTTAATCAGTTAAAAAGTTATTTTCCAATTGATAAAAATACGATTTTACTTCCAGATCATTCCCCGACAAATCGGTAAATCCCCCTGATGGGGGGGGGGGGGGCTAGGGTTCCCTGACAGGGGGGTGTAGCTCCCCTCTGGCACCCTGATCCCAAATAGTTTCCCGTTTACCAATTATCAAACTCCTGCTTTTAAAGTGCCTCAATGGCCTGTGGGATGTTTACATATCTCAAAAATATTAAATCCCCGCCCATTAACAGCGCTCCCGCAAAGTTGGTATCTCCATAACTGTGACCGCGCATTAGGGACCTGATGCGAGTTTACTGTGTGACGTCACGGTCGGAACCGAATTTCCGGCTCTCGGGGACTTTTTAGTGTGTTTTTGGTATTGCATCTCTTAAACCTTTATTTAAGCAGTGAAAACTTTAGATATATTGATCAATATGTTCCAAGATGGTTCGTCTGACTCAGCGGAAGAAATTTTGGTGTTCCGATAGATTAGATATCAATTAGAGCCCAGGCCCAAGAAAAGCGGTCTAACTTTCAAAATGGCGGGGATTTAATATTTTTGAGAAAAAATTTTGGGAAACATTTTCTTTTAACCTAAGTTATTTAAATATGTATACATAGGCCATAGGCCATATGTATACATCCCACAGGCCATAGAGGCACTTTAAGCCCACAAATAAATAACCCTTACAAACAAGCACAATATAAACCAAAGGCTTAATATAACTGTGATTTTACCGTATATTCATTTTTGTTATTTGATCCTGCATATTATTATTAACGAATTTGAGAAAGGCTTTAACCTTTTCACTTTTAGAGCTCTTCACTCGACAAGAAAGATTATGTGGCATTAGGCAGAGTAAAATACTATAAGGCAATTGTGTATTGAAAAGGTTAAAAACTCAACCCAAATTCACAGAAATCCCTACCACCAAAACACAAATGAACAAATATGTCACATGAAAATTCTTTAAAAATATTGAACAAGTGTTCTGTGAATATTCTGGCTATCAATGTGCCAATACAATATATGAGGAATGTAAATATTATAATAATGATTAAATCTATATGCCTTGACATCAAATTTATTTTCATCCAAATTGAAACTGTTAATATTACAAAGATGAGAATGAAAATGAAAGGAATAATGAAATAGAGTAGTAGTACAGCTCCAATATTTGGCTAGATTGTAAAATATTCCACCACTTTCATAATTTCTATATGTAAACTTAATGTTAAGATCTGGTTCTGAGATTGGGAAAAGTTTCTTATAAATACTATACAATAGCCTCGTTCTTTAAAATTATCTGATTAACTTTATTATTATTATTCTTTATTTAAGGAGGATAAGTTTCTCAGCAGAGCTGGTGGGGTTCTCCATTTACAGCTAAGACCTATAGGTGTTGATTTTACGGAGGGAGGAAAACCAGAGAACCCGGCGAAAAACCCTCGAAGCACAGGAGGGACCAACTAAACTCTACTCACACGAGTCCCCACCCCGAGAACGGGGCTATTCCCGGACGGTCACCCATCCAAGTACTAACCCCGTCTAACCGGGCTTAACTATTGGTGAGAGGCAGCACCCTAATAGCACAAGCCACCCGTACTCCCCTTATAACAAACAACAAGAACATACAATTTAAACCTTTGGCTATACATTAATTGATTAACCTTTTAAGAGTACCAGGAGTTTCCCTATTGACAAGTATATTGCCTGGTATTAGCCAGCTAGAGTAAAATCATCTGGCGTTAGCCAGAGTAAAATACTAAAGTATGTGCTTAGTAATAAAAGGGTTAAATTTAAATTTAAATTTAAATTTAAAAGAGATTTAAGATTAACCCTTAGAGTACCTGGGGTCTCCCTATTGGTGATTAAAATTGTCTGGCATTAGCCAGCCTCAAATTATACTTTTTGCATCCAAAGACAAAAATGTCCTCTGATAATGAGTTTCCATGAGGCTATCCAAGGACATTTTTTTCTTGGCTAGGACAAAACTGTTAACCTATACAGTCAGGAAATGACTAAATCCATGATAAAGAGTGACTAACATTCACATGATATTATGTCATTTATGTGCTATAGTATTAGTTAGTAGTGACTGGTATATAGATATAGGACTGTCTTCTTCGCTTGGACATGCAGATCGCTTCACTCCAACACTGAACAATGTCCTGTGCATATTTTAATGTCAATGCACAATCATGGCCGCCAGTGTTTGAACATGTGGTTAGCACAGTTGTGCCTGCATTTCTGGGCTGAATTTCCAGGCTGATTCCACAATGGCCACCAAAACATTTACACGCTGATAATTCAATCATTGGCTGGGATATTCTACTGCCAAACATTTTCTTACGATCATACGTTCGATCGAGTGGGAAAATTTAAAAACTCAAAACTCCATTGGCAGACAAAAGTGTCCTACATATTATGGGGGGAAAATCCCTATCGGCGGCCAAATGACGATTATCGGAGGACATGTCCTTGATGAAATTCAAGGCTTGGGCATTAGCCAGCCTGAGTAAAATACTAAATATGTCCTTGGTGCTGAAAGCATTAAGAGTTTTTATGGAATCCTGACTTATACTTGTGTCTCTAAAGACACATTCAAAAGTGGTGGGGGTGTTCGATAATTGTTCCATACTGTACTTTATTTATTATTTACCAGGGTTATTTGATTCAATTAGCCCTGTTGCATCAATTTGATGCAACTGATCACATCTAATTCAAATTGGTGGGTTACAATCAATGCCCTGAGATTTAGAAGACAAAGACACAGTGGTCATGTTCGTTGGTAGGTACACGTACAATAGTAATTAATATAATATTCTTTTGTACCTTACCAACCAACATGGCCACCATGACGTAACGTGAAACCCAGCAATTGCAAGGCATATGTAATACATGTACTGTGGATAATACAATACTATAATATACATGTAATATTATAAATGTAATAGGTATTGTTATTCAGTACATGTATAACACATTGTATAACACAAAACATAGTCATCACTAACTGACAAATCTTTCTCTAAAAATCCACAAGGTGAATTGTGCAACTGATCAGGCCTAATTAGAAGCCATACATAATACATGTACTATAGATAATATTTATAATAAGTATTGTTATTTAGTACATGTATTGTATAATTTAATATGAAATATAAACATAAACACAACCATCACAAACTGACAAACATGTATTCAACAAATCCACAAGGTTAATAGCAAAGTGCAGTTACTATTTATAGACCAAAACTCAGACAAACAAACTGAAATTAAATCTTGAAGGATTTTTAATGAACCATTTTCTTTTGTTGGAAATGCAAGAATAAATTATAAACTCAGACAAACATGAATTTGACGTCATCTGTGCGCTTCGCTATTGATCAGGCCTATTAATTGGAAGTCATAATTGTACTGCACTATAGATAATATAAATATTATAATAAGTATTGTTATTTAGTACATGTATTGTATAATAACACAAAACATTAGACACAACCATCACTAACTGACAAACGCTTATCTAAAAATCCATTCTATTTCAACAAATGTAATAACTAGCTGTAAATCTGTGATATTGAAAAACGCAAACACAAACTTGGTCACAAGACATTGCCTTGAACTATAATTAATACTTGTACTTGTTTCAACACATCCTGAAATATGTATATTAAAAACCACAGTATCGCTTAAACTTGGACGCTACCTATCTATCAAAAGTTTGTCTTAAATTAAATACCTCGTCTACTTGACGTTGAGTTTGTTTTAGTCTATCAGTCGACCTAGAAACGAAAAGAATAATAAATTCTATGAATAAAATACAGCGGGTTTAACTTAAATAGAGAGTTGATGTGGTGGCTGCCATGAAACTTTAAAATCAAATTGCTACCAGAAAACAATGAAATACTCAATGTTTTAGGCGGAATTCTACGGCAGAAACAATAATGATAACGGTACTTACATGATTTCTTTCTGTTGGTTTAAGTAAATCAAAGAAAAGGGCTTTTAAATTAGCTGTACTTTGGGAAGATATCCACTCTGATGTTGGATGGTTGACCAAGTCCCGCCTATAAATATATCGCGACGTCACTGCCCTATTATAATGCCTTCGCCTGATTGCGGGTTGTAGAACTTCGGCCGTACTAGATCGGATCGCTCAGAAATAGAATGTCATGTCACGTTTTACTCTGATCACGGCTCTGATGAAGGGCTCCGCTCGAAACGTCAGTTTTTCGTTACTAAAAACCACCTTGTCATTTTGCTTTGTTCAAAACATTCGGGACCGAAAAACACAGCCTACATACTAATAAAAAAATACGGTCTTCACTAAAAAGAATCACTCAAAAAGACTTTCCCCAGTTTTTCCGCAGCTGTCCAAAACTGCTATAAAGGAGCTTGACGACAAATTTGGAAAAGCCGCGGAAAGACGGGAAAGTCCTTTTGAGTGATCTCTTTTAGTGACGACCCTACTAGTTCAGAACTCGATTCAGAATTGTGTCGATTTTAATATTTTATTTATATACGACTAAACTTAGAGGTAAAGGGTATTAATGTATTAAATAATGATTATCAAAATATTAAAGAAACAATGCTTTTCACTTGCCAATATTTCAGCAGTATTTTGCATAACTCCGTTGTAATTCGGAGCAAGTTTTCGTTCTTCAGTGACATTTTATATTAAGACTATTAATATTCTTGCTATTTCAATGAATGAATCAATCATTAATAGTAGTTTAATAGTAGTTTATCTATGATTCGAAAACTTATTGGTTTGCCTAATCTTTCAATAAATGCATTAACGCTATAAATACAGAAATTAAAGACGTTTATTCGTGGTGCGTAGTCGTGGCCGAGCGGTTAAGGCGATAGACTAGAAATCTATTGGGATTTTCCCGCGCAGGTTCGAATCCTGCCGACTACGAATAACATTTTTTCTATTTTTTTTCTTTGTTGAAAATTTCGATTCTAGTTAACGGTATATTTTCCCGACAATTTTCTTTCGTTATTAACAACTGATAAAGCAAGAGAAAATATTTTTAGCGAACGAAATCCACAAAAGGAAGTCCAATTTTATGGTGTCGTGAGTTCGGCTGAGACTAGGCCCCATTCTTTTCCGTGTTCTGGGCGGGATGGCCTGGGTTATCCTGTACGTTCCTCGCATTCCGTGAGATCCCTCAGCCTATCGACCACCATATAGTGATGATGTTGATGATGATGTTGATGATGATGATATGTTGATGATGATGATGATGATGATGTTGATGATGATGTTGATGATGTTGATGATGGTGGTGATGATGATGGTGATGGTGATGATGATGATGATGTTGATGATGATGGTGATGATGATGATGATGATGTTGATGATGATGGTGATGACGATGATGATGATGATGTTGATGATGATGTTGATGATGTTGATGATGGTGGTGATGATGATGATGATGGTGATGATGATGATGATGATGATGTTGATGATGATGGTGATGATGATGATGATGATGTTGATGATGATGGTGATGACGATGATGATGATGATGTTGATGATGATGGTGATGATGATGGTGATGATGATGTTGATGATGATGGTGATGATGATGGTGATGATGATGGTGATGATGATGTTGATGATGATGGTGATGATGATGTTGATGATGATGGTGATGATGGTGATGATGATGTTGATGATGATGTTGATGATGATGGTGATGATGATGGTGATGATGATGTTGATGATGATGGTGATGATGATGGTGATGATGATGGTGATGATGATGTTGATGATGATGGTGATGATGATGTTGATGATGATGGTGATGATGATGGTGATGATGATGGTGATGATGATGTTGATGATGATGTTGATGATGATGTTGATGATGCATGATGGTGATGATGGTGATGTTGATGATGCATGATGGTGATGATGGTGATGATGATGTTGATGATGATGATGGTGATGATGATGATGATGTTGATGATGATGTTGATGATGCATGATGGTGATGATGGTGATGTTGATGATGATGTTGATGATGTTGATGATGATGATGATGATGATGGTGATGATGCATGATGGTGATGATGATGATGATGTTGATGATGATGTTGATGATGCATGATGGTGATGATGGTGATGTTGATGATGATGATGATGATGATGATGGTGATGCATGATGGTGATGATGGTGATGTTGATGATGCATGATGGTGATGATGATGTTGGTGATGATGATGGTGATGATGATGATGATGTTGATGATGATGTTGATGATGCATGATGGTGATGATGGTGATGTTGATGATGATGATGATGATGATGATGGTGATGATGATGATGTTGATGATGATGTTGATGATGTTGATGATGATGGTGATGATGATGATGATGTTGATGATGGTGATGATGATGCATGATGGTGATGATGGTGATGTTGATGATGTTGATGATGATGTTGATGATGCATGATGGTGATGATGGTGATGTTGATGATGATGATGATGATGATGATGGTGATGATGATGATGTTGATGATGATGTTGATGATGCATGATGGTGATGATGGTGATGTTGATGATGATGTTGATGATGTTGATGGTGATGGTGATGATGATGTTGATGATGATGGTGATGATGATGATGATGGTGATGATGATGGTGATGACGATGGTGATGATGATGTTGATGATGATGGTGATGATGATGGTGATGATGATGTTGATGATGATGATGTTGATGATGGTGATGTTGATGATGATGTTGTTCATGATGATGATGATGGCGATGATGATGGTGATGATGATGATGTTGATGATGATGGTGATGATAATGATGATGATGATGATGGTGATGGCGATGATGATGATGTTGATGATGATGATGGCGATGATGATGGTGATGATGATGATGTTGATGATGATGGTGATGATAATGATGATGATGATGGTGATGGTGATGATGATGATGTTGATGACGATGTTGATGATGATGATGATGATGACGGTGATGGGGATAGTGATTATGAATTGATAATACTGATGATGATGATGATAATGATAATGATAAGGATGATGATAATGATGGTGGTGATGATGAATTAATAATATTTGTGATGATGTTGATATATGATGACCATAACGATGATGTTGAACGTGGTAATGATTGTGGTAATAATGGTAATCATGATCGTTGATGGCCGATGATGATAATTGATGAAGATGATAACCATAATGATGATGTGCCGATAATGGTGGTGATGGTTGTAATGCATGGTGGTGATAGTAATGATGGTCACTGATAATGAAAATGGCATTACGCTTGACATGGCGTGTGTTGTTAGCGCGCTGCCTCTCACCAAAAACTCCAGAGATAGGGGACCGCTTGGGAATCACCGGCGTTGTCGAGCTTTAAACTTTTATCAGGTAGACCTAGACTTGTAATTGATCTCTCCTGTGCTTCGAAGGTTTTTCGCCGGGCTCTCCGGTTTTCAATCACCCCTCCGTAAAATCAACAGTTACATCTTAGCTCTGACCATAGTCAATCGAGGTATGGTCTGGAAACTCGGCAAACTTCAAAGCGCCTATAATGAGCTGTGATTTTATGTTGAACCGTACCTTACACCGTGCACATCCTTTGTTTTAGGTTTATTAATATTTAAATAGCACAGTTGAGTGATTGAACTGAAACGTTGCTATTGGACAATTCGTTCATTATACTAAAGTACAATGTGTTCAGTGATCGTGCACCGTGCACAAAACTGCATAAAGGCGAACAAAAAGATAGACCAAAGACTTTAGTTAGCTGAGTTTCCAGACCATTATCTCGATTGACTATGCTCTGACGTAATTCAGTCGCTGGCTGCGAGTAAGGATGATTAGCCCCCAGTCCTTTATTTAAACTTCTAACAAAAAACTATTGCCAAGCAAACAACTCTTAGAAAAGCTATAACAATAATTTTGATCGATTGGACGCAGAGGCGGATGAAGGGTACCTAAGGCCCAGGCTGTTTTTCTGATTGCCCCCCCCCCCACCGACCCCCCCCCCAGGCCCCTTCTTGCACTGCACCGTAAATACTAGACTTGCTCCAAGTCCGCCTCTTAGCGCTAGTTTTTGCGGGCGGGCGGGAGAGCGGAAAAGTGGGAGGAAAGAGGCGGACTTGTTTCGCTTGCAGGTTTTTTAATCTAATTAAATATTCTGGTGGGAAATCGCTGAAATGTACATCGCCCTGTTTTGACGTGTTTCGGGTTGCCGTAGATGCAATGGAAAGTGGTTCTACCCCTACTAAAACGTTTTCAAGAGTCTGTTTAACTCCAACTTCCGATAGCACTTGCATAGCAATTTAGCCTGAATATAATTACTTCCCAAATTACGTCACCGGTCGAAAAATTCACCGGTGAATTTTGGCGCGCTGCAGGTGGGAAAAGTCCTTTTCAACGAGGAACCGAAAGGTCAAAAATATTTGAAAAGGACTTTGAGAAAGTCTACGTAAATACGTAAGGGTCCTTTACAAATTTCGAAACAAAACAACAAACGTAACTTCTTTTTTTAATAAGACGTCGTCGGCCCCGGGCCCCCCTAGGATCCGTGGGGCCGTGGGCCCCTGGCTGTAGCCCAGTCAGCCCCCCCCCCTTAATCCGCCACCGATTGGACGCTTCAACTATTGCGTTACTGAGGGCTATGTACATGTCAAAACTAATCCGTTTTAAAACGAAAACGAAACCTAGGCCTCGTATCGAAAACGCATCAAAAGTTTTCGGTCCACACTATCGTTTTCGAAACGTTTTTGCCATCCACATTAAAACGCCGAAACGACTGAACAAAGGCCGTGGATGACTGGAACCCAGATCACATAATCGTCGTGACGTCAGCGTTTTCGAAACGAAAACCGGCGTCTTTGAATGTCTCCACTCTCGAGAGCGTTTTCGAAACGCTCCGTTTTCGGTCACCGAAGACGCCGGATTGGTGTGGACGAAAAGCCTAACCGTATCAAAAAGTCTCCCTTTTCGTTTGAAAACGGATTAGTACTGTGAACATGGTCTGAGGCTCAGTATAACGCTTTAAAGGGCAATAACACTAAAAATTAAGTTTGTCTAATTTGAAAGAACTCATTTGAAAGAACAATTTGTTTGATATGTAAATGAGATGGTCTCTGACGTCAGGTGTGGGGTAAAATATTTTCACATGTAGCAAAACCAGTTATATCTCTAAGTTTGTTCAGCGAAATCATTTGAAACTGTGCACATAAAAACTCCTTGCAACGCTGAACATTTCATGTTAGATATGTCAGTGATTTTGCTCTGTATGAAAATATTTTACCCCACTCCTGACGTCAGAGACCATCTCATTTACATATCAAACAAATTGAAATATCTTGAAAATGCAGAGAGATACGAAAAAGTTGTAAAGGATCTTCTATTACAATTTTATGAGTTCTTTCAAATTAGACAAACTCACAAACTTCATTTTTAATGCCAATCCCCTTTAAAGGTAAACTAAAATCGTCGATTGACGATATACATTCCTTTCATTTTTGCAAATTGATTTTTTAAGCCCCTTATTGTCTGCGTTCGAAGTTAATTATAACATTAAAACCTCGTTTAGACATTAAAATACGATACCCTCCAATCAGAATGTAAGCGGATTGTACTATTAATTGCCCATTAAAGCCATTGTTGATATATTCACAATCCATGATATCGCCTAGCTTATATTAAACACATTAGATTTGATTGTTAACGTGTTTTGTATATACCTTTTGGTATCATATCTAGCTTCTATTTTCAGCAAAGGATTTCCATGAAGTTAAACTCCGTTGAACATTGAGGTACTGCCAAACCATTGAGTATTTCAGTATTCAGTTTTTCACTCATTTCTTAACCACTGATAGTAAGCTATCGATTCCTTCTAAAGGCCTGGCCAAACGCTTTCAACATTTCATTCAACATCGTTCAACATTGTTGAATTCAACCGTGATTCAACATGTTGAAAGCGTTTGGCCACCCTGTTGAATGATGTTGAACGTTGTTGAACGAAATTTGAACATGTTCAAATTTTCGTTCAACATGCGTTCAACGATGTTGAACGATGTTGCATGAAATGTTGAAAGCGTCTAGCCAGGCCTTAATGTCTATTCTAAACCCCGCTAATCAGTGTACGCGCAAAGATATACTGTATTCACAGACTCGCAGTTAGATTATTAAACCGTTTGGTAGACGTTCGTCAAGCTCAAATACTCTTCAGAAAATGTTTCTGAGCCCCAATGTAGACAGGGATCGAATGTACCTGCACCTTTCTAATGACCAGTTAGACGCTCTAATCATTGAGTTACTTACTAAGGCTCAGATGGGGAGCAAAGGTTGTAAATTCATAGTCATCTGTGGATTCTGCGCGCTCCTAAGCAGTACGTGGCGTTTGCATATGAAATGAGATCTACGGTTGAAGTGATATTATAAGTACAACTTATCATATCACTTTAACTATATCTCATATGCAAACGCTATACCACTTAGGAGCACATATGACTATGAATTTGCAACCTTAGCTCTCCATCTGAGCCTCAGTGGCTCAATGCATGGTTAGAGCGTCTAACCGGTCATTAGAAGTTTGCAAGTTCGAACCCTGTCTGAGGTTCGGAAATCTTTTCTGAGTAATTGAGCTTGACAAATTGAACGTCTACCAAACGACTGTTACGTTAAGTTGTACGTATACATGTAGTGCATGTGGTATACGTTCGCATGAGCTTGGTGTAATGTAACAGCCGTTTGATAGACGTTCGTCAAGCTCAAACACTCAGAAAAGATTTCTGAACACAAGACAGAGATCGAATTCGCAACCTTCTAATGACCGTGGTTAGACGCTCTAATTTACCCATTGCATGAGCTAGCTACTGCATGGTTGCAAATTCATAGTTCCGTAGCGTTTGCGTATGAGATCTACGGTTGAAGTGACACATGTAGTGCATGTGCAGTGGCGGATACAGGGGGTGACTGGGGTGACTAGTCACCCCCCCTTCCCTGTCCCAACCAATACAGGATTATACAGCGATACACTAGCAGCTGTTTATACAAATCACAACAGTCACTCGTGTTGTAAAACGTGCATAAATTATATTGTATAACAATGCTTATCGATACAGGCCGTAGCTATGGCCTCTCCTTTGCAATAAGATTGGACATCATGATGCGCTAATATCTTGTAAATTTGAAACCCCAATTTTAAAACAGTAAGAATCAAGATTATATAGACGTATTGCATACAATATACTGGTATAGTGTGGTTAGTATTTAATATACAATCTCAATCTGAAATCTGAATATACATAGTAATTTTGGAACATAACTTATAAAACATATCCCCATGACTTCACGACAATGACGACATGTCCTCCTCCTACATGATGTATGCCTTGTATGGTATGGTGTATTCATATATTTGGGTATTTTGTTTGGTAATTTATATCCTTCAAAACTCTTTCAAATCCCCTTCAAAACTCTTTCAAATCCCCCTCAAAATGCAGGAAATGCTATTTCAGAGACTCTAAAATTCAAAATTTTCCGGGGGAGCATGCCCCGGACCCCCCTGGAAGTTTGTCGCACCTTCGCCGCTCCCCTGCCACCACGTAGTAAGTATTGCCTGTTTTGCTCCCCCCCCCCCAAGTTGAAAGTAGCACCTAATATCATCATCATCTTCCAGCTGTCTCACAATAATTATCCTTAGAACATAAGATGAAGAGTTAAGTCTCTCGATATAAAAGAAACTGTAGACTTTAGTTTCGGAATATCAAATATATGGGGGCTTTCCATTTACACGGTTAGACCGGTCAGTCCGGTTAAATGGAACACGATTCGTTTGAGACCTGGGATGGTCTGACTGGAAACGTTGGTCCTAATCAAAAGCAAGTCCATCGGTCTAACCTTGTCAATTGGAAAGCGCCCTAAGTACCATCATTCCACGACATACTCCCAACTTGACCATGTAGTTTTCGGGTCATTACGCCAAACGGCGCACGCTGATTGGTTGCTGAGAGGTCCGGAAAAAGCCGTAATGCCCTCTCGGCACTGTGAGAGGGCATTACGTCCTTTTTAATGACCTGCAAGTTTTGGCGGGAAAATTACTGAGTTGATTTGAATGAAAATAAAAGCGAATTAGATATATTCGTTGGAAAATTTTGAACAATAATACGTCCTGAAACATCAGTGTTTCTTTTTATAAAAAACTTCTTATTTAAAAGCGCGAAAAATAAAAGCCTAACAGGTGTAAACATGAAGTGAAACGAACAAGCTCAAAAGTAAGAACTAAAGTGAACAGCGACACCTGATCAAGACAAACGTAGAACTAAAAACAGATAAGAAAACAAACCAAAAGCCATATAATAAAAGGCTTATTAACCTCGTTTTCTCGGTCTGTACGGGGAAGTATTTGCCCTCGGTTTCTCTCGCACAAACCTCGCTCCTTTGTCGCTCGGTCTGTACGAAAACCTCAGGCAAATACGTTCCCGTACAGACCTCGCACTCGGTTAATAAGCCTTTAATAATTCAGAAAATGTTGATGATCATTGATTGATGACATTCACCATTCTGGACATCTCCTAGGCATCAAAATATCGTTTCGAGACACAAAACAATGTCAAACAAGCAAGCAAAAACGACCGACCAACACATAGAAATAATCGGAACAGATTGCCCAAGAAATTCCAATCATCAAAGCAGCAGTTGGATACTTCGTCCCATCTATATACTGACCTGTTTTACAGGTAACTTCAAAAAACAAGAATACAAAACTTTAGCTTACTTTGGCACAACGTTGTGGTCCATCAATATTGGTGTACACTTTTTTTTCGCATTTTACGAAAGTTTCACAAAGATTGGCGCAATGGGTGTGGTCATCTGCTCTGTATTTCTGCTCAACTGCGTCGTTTGTACGCTGAGTGTCAATATGCGATGGGCACCGTGGATTGAAAGAGGCGTAAAGGGTCATTCGGACGTGATCTTTAAACGAACAATTCAAGAAACAAATCGCGCTGGAAAGGTAAGAAGCGATGGAGAATTAGTGCAAGTTCACGCGTAGGAAGCGGTTTATATTTTACGAGTTTAGTTCAATGTTAGTAAAATAGATATAAATAGCTGGCAGAAATGTATATGTAATACGAATGCAGTGTATAAATGAAGGGGAAATGGATGAATGGAAGGAAGGAAGGAAAGAAGGAAGGAAGGAAGGAAGGAACTGAAGACACTGAAGAAAGGAAGAATAGAATGAATGAGTAAATGAATGAGTGAACGAACGAACGAACGAATGAACGAACGAACGAACGAACGAACGAACGAGCGAGCGAGCGAGTGAGTGAGTGAGTGAGTGAGTGAGTGAGTGAGTGAGTGAGTGAGTGAGTGAGTGAGTGAGTGAGTGAGTGAGTGAGTGAGTGAGTGAGTGAGTGAGTGAGTGAGTGAGTGAGTGAGTGAGTGAGTGAGTGAGTGATTGAGTGAATCAGCTAGTGAATGAATGAATAAACGAAGGAAGGAAGGAAGGAAGGAAGGAAGGAAGGAAGGAAGGAAGGAAGGAAGGAAGGAAGGAAGGAAGGAAGGAAGGAGGGAAGGAAGGAAGGAAGGAAAGGAAGGAAGGAAGGAAGGAAGGAAGGAAGGAAGGAAGGAAGGAAGGAAGGAAGGAAGGAAGGAAGGAAGGAAGGAAGGAAGGAAGGAAGGAGTGAGTGAGTGAGTGACGTGTTGCGTTCATGTATTTCTAGTTCAAATAATTTATTTAACACTAATCAACTATTAATAATGGAAGCATTGCAAATTTATTAAGTTTAATAAACCCGAGCTAAACTCGGACCTCAAGGCTAGCAAAGAACTGTCACTTTTTGCCTAGTTTCTCAACACACTTTGTTAAAATTTCAAAATTCTGGTATTTTGCTAGTCAGTTATCTTCTATGTAATAGTATTTTCTCGTCCTGTTATCAAACGTGATAAAAGCAATCAGCGCACCTACTTCTGTAGTGTTATGTCTCCTGACGTCTTGTGTAAATAACGACGTCTTGACGTCTTTGTTAGGTTTTCTCTTGTGTAATTAGCTAGTGATAGGTTTTCTAAATAGTGAAATAAAAGTAGCGTGCTGCGTAGGCAGTGTAGAAACAACAATCGAAATATAGTAAGGTTAGATATACTGCCGAAACAGAGAACGTAGGAATCTAACGTTTCGAGCGAAACGATTAGATTCCTACGTTCTCTGTTTCGGCAGTATATCTAACCTTACTATATTTCGATAGCTTTTCTAACTCGTGTAAATATAGTGATAGGTTTTCTTTTCTTTTGTTGCCGACGATGTCATCGAACTTTTGACTTGTATATATAGACCTGGCATGTTTTTTGTATTTTCACTTGTCTGATGATGACTTTGAAATAAAGTCTGAAATATTACAATTTTCACTATAGTTCCACTTGTTTAACTCATATCTTGAGTTTTCAGGATGACATTATTCTTCGGGATATGTTTTATTCTATATTTTTTCAAGTTGTCGGCTTTGTTTTTAAATCAGTTACTGAGATGGACAACATTTGTACAAACATGTACTAATACTCCTAGGTTCAAACCGATAGTCAATCGAGATATGGTCTGGAAACTTGGCAAACGTCAAAGCGCCTATAATGAGCCGCTGGGATTTTATGTTGAACCGTACCTCACACCGTGCACATCCTTTGTTTTAGGTTTATTAATATTTAAATAGCACGGTTGAGTGATTGAACTGAAACGTTGCTATTGGACAATTCGTTCATTATACTAAAATACAATGTGTTCAGTGACCGTGCACCATGCACAAAAATGCATAAAGCGAACAAAAAGATAGACCAAAGCTGACTTTCCAGACCATATCTCGATTGACTATGGTTCAAACCATTTAATTTATCATCTAAATAGTACTCCTTTTAACTTCTTTAAAATTGGAAAGTCTAAATTCTTATCCAAGGCGCCGTATATTAACGGATTCACGGCCGACGTTCCAGCGATGTATGCCACTGAAGCCCAGCTGTTAATAGTCTCGTCATATTCGATTGAACCAAATTTGGTCAAAATATACCACAACTGCGATGGAACTGATGTAAGGCCAAAGCAGAGCACGACAGTAGCACAAGTCGTGAAGGTTTTGACGTTTCGACGTCGTCGTAGTCTTTGAAAATGTGTCTGTGCTCTACTGAGATCGCTTGCAACATATATTGGACTAACGGTTTTTAGCAGTGTGAGGCATAGTTTGAAGTAGAGTATGGAGAGAAGCGTGACAGGGATAAAACACTGAATAGCGGATAAAAATAAGGTATAAGCTTTGTTTTGTGCTTGATTCGGCCAATTTTCGACACATCCACCTGACTTAGTAAACTCGAGCACCAGAATTAACGGAATGAGGCAGACTATCGCAATGGCATACACAAGAACACAAACGACCCCCAATTTCCATCGACTCACAGCAGTTTTTAGCGGGGAAACCACAGCGCGGTAACGGAGGACTGAAACAACAACCATTATGTTTGCCCCGGCTGTAAAAAACAAGGTCGAGAACGGCGTCCGTACCTTACACATGACTATAGAGTTAAATACGTACGACCCTGTTTTCGGGAACCAATCAACAATGGTATCGAGGGTGTAAGTCAGTAGAAAGACGAGGTCGCAGACCGCCAGGTGTAAAATTAGATAGTAATAGTTCTTTTTGAGTAGGCGACTTTGTTTTAAAATTGAGGCGACAACCAGGAAATTTCCAAGTACGCCAAACAACAGAACGAAATAAGTAACAGCGAGGGATGCGTAATTACGGACGAGAAGACGGCTTCCTTGTGTCCTGTTGGTTATGCTAGCGTTAAACGTTGTGTTATCCATTGTCGATATTTTGAATCTTGATAACCTTGCTTGATAGCGAGCTGCGAGAACGGTTGTTTAATTTCCTGAAACGAGTGCATGACGCAGCTTGGCTTGTCTTCTACTCAAGCTAAATACGTATTAATGCATTCTTTGTCCATTCAAGCCAGCTGGAACAACACTTCAAAAACTCATTAATAATTCATGAGGAAAATTCAAAAGAAATTAATGTTTAATCAGTGTCTTTATATGTGATAAAGATACCTCCTGATTACATAAACTTTTATTTTATAAACTTTGATTTTCTCGGCTTAGACAAGGTTATTTTTCAAACTTACTACGCCAATCAACTTGCCAAGTGGTTCGTTTTTGAAGCCGTTCAATAAACTCGCAGTTCGTGTTTTATCAGATATAAAAACACTCGGCTCCTGCTCTTTTATCCCCGAGCCCAGGCGTAGGGCCGAAGGCCCGGAGCCCACTTGGCGTACTCGATATTTGTCGCCAAAACAGTTTTTACAACTTTTGAATATATTAATGGCTAGAAAATTGTAAAGAAACATACCTGTGGACACTCTTCTACTGAATTTTGTCGACTTTTCTCGTTATTCTACAACATCAGCCTTGTTTATCAACAAAATATCCTGCTTCGGTAAACAAAGCCAACTGGCCGCCATTTTGTTTTGCCCGCAGGTGAATAGTGCAGGATATCCCAAGCTAGAGGAACCAATCAGATTGCTTGAAAAGCACTATTCACCTGCGAGGTATACGCTAAATATATATATATATATAAACATCTCGCAGAATTTCTTTCCCACTCGCGTGTAATTTCGCGTGTAAGTGGACTCCACACGTGTCGAGATTAGCACCCTCGCCTGGGCTCCAGGCATCAGCATCATTTTCGGTCTTTATCGTAATTTTTAGGCTTTTTTCAGTGGTTTTAAGTCGTGTTTATCGTTGCATCTTCTCGCGGTCACATCTCTTGTTAGCCTTCTTTCTTTGGTCTTTTTCCATAGTAATATTAATGTACATTTTAGCTGAAACTATTTTTTCTGGCAAAGATTTCTTTCATCATGATCGTTGAAAAATTATTTCATAATCCAATCCAACCGAACTTATAAATTATAATTTGCTGACGTAAATTTAAATAATTTGAATAATTTAACAGGTTAGTTACCAGTACCCTGCTATCCGAACTGCGCAAGTTGTGGATTAGCCTGGTCCAATTTCAAAAATTCTATGATTGGGCCACTGGATTGGGCCAGGGTACCAGGTTACACGCGTAAAAATCTCACAACTTGTTACAGCATGTTCAGGCAACAATGCTGTAACAACAGCATTGTTGCCTGAACAATGCTGTAACAACGTTGTTATTATGTGTGAACAACCCTGATGGATTAACAATATTGTTCATCATTGTTTCATCATGTTGTTACAGCTTCATGAAACAACAGCAGTTGTACACGCATGTTGAAACAACCGAAGGACGTGTTGATACACCAGTCATGTTCACAATTGTTGTAACATTGTTGTTCAGCCTTGTTACTTCATCATGCTGTTACAACATGTTGTATCATGTGCGAACAACGTTGTTGGCTATAAAAATGTGCTGTTAGAACAACTTGTTCATGACTGTTGATTTATCTTAAGTTGTTCGAACCATAAGTGAACAACTTGTTGACAACTTGTTCACGGGGTGCAGCACAACATTGTTTGTTCACGCCTGTTAACAACCGTGAACAATTTGTGCGTTTTTACGCGTGTAGTTCTAGATTTGTTAATAACTTTCAGGTTTTCATCCCGCGTGTAATTTCGCGTGTAAATGGACTCCACGCGTGTCGAGATTAGCACCCTCACCGGGCTCCGGGCCTTCGGCCCTAAGCCCAGGCTCGGGGATAAAGAATTTTATAGTTGTTAAAAATTACGTTTTTCATACTGGTAGTCAAGTTAAAAGAGATGATCGAAGGAAAGATCGTTAAGTCGGTCAAATTGATGGTGTAGGTCGGCAATGAATTGTACATATTCACATTGTAGGAAGTGCTAGTAGCGTGTTCTGAAAGACGTTTTTGAAGGTAGATCGTGTGAAAAACTTTTTGATTAATAAATTAAAACGTAAATATACCGCTCCTTTTGCTCCTACTCAAAAACCACTTGATATGATGATAAACTACCCAAAATTTGAGTGAGTGAGTGAGTGGGTGAGTGAGTGAGTGAGTGAGTGAGTGAGTGAGCGAGTGAGCGGGTGAGCGGGTGCGTGGGTGCGTGGGTGAGTGGGTGAGTGGGTGCGTGGGTGAGTGGGTGAGTGGGTGAGTGGGTGCGTGGGTGCGTGGGTGCGTGGGTGCGTGGGTGAGTGGGTGAGTGGGTGAGTGGGTGAGTGGGTGAGTGGGTGAGTGGGTGAGTGGTGAGTGGGTGAGTGGGAGAGTGGGAGAGTGGGTGAGTGGGTGAGTGGGTGAGTGGGTGAGTGGGTGAGTGGGTGAGTGGGTGAGTGGGTGAGTGAGTGAGTGAGTGAGTGAGTGAGCGAGTGAGCGAGTGAGCGGGTGAGCGGGTGCGTGGGTGAGTGGGTGAGTGGGTGAGTGGGTGCGTGGGTGCGTGGGTGAGTGGGTGAGTGGGTGAGTGGGTGCGTGGGTGAGTGGGTGAGTGGGTGAGTGGGTGAGTGGGTGAGTGGGTGAGTGGGAGAGTGGGAGAGTGGGTGAGTGGGTGAGTGGGTGAGTGGGTGAGTGGGTGAGTGGGTGAGTGGGTGAGTGGGTGAGTGGGTGAGTGGGTGAGTGGGTGAGTGGGTGAGTGGGTGAGTGGGTGAGTGGGTGAGTGGGTGAGTGGGTGAGTGGGTGAGTGGGTGAGTGGGTGAGTGAGTGAGTGAGTGAGTGAGTGAGTGAGTGAGTGGGTGGGTGAGTGAGTGATTGAGTGAGTGAGTGAGTGGGTGAGTGGGTGGGTGGGTGGGTGAGTGAGTGAGTGAGTGAGTGAGTGAGTGAGTGAGTGAGTGAGTGAGTGAGTGAGTGAGTGAGTGAGTGAGTGAGTGAGTGAGTGAGTGAGTGAGTGAGTGATCAGTCAGTGAATGAACATACAAACAAACGGACAAACTAGAATACTTCTCGAGTAAGATACGCTGGTAGTACCCGAAAAGAGAACCAGAGCCGGCAAGCATCTCCTATCTCGAGTATAATACGCTAACGTTTGCATTTGAAATGTATATTAAAAGTGACGTTTAATTTACTATGAGTGGTACCTGTAAATACATGAACTTGTAATGTGACAGACGTTTATCAAATTAAAAACCCAAAAACCATTTCAGTAAGCCCCAGACGGTGATCGAACCTTGCAACTTTCTATTAATGACCGGTTAGACGCTCTAACCATTGAGCTATACTGAGGCTCGGCTAGAGAGCTAAGGCTGCATGCATGGAACTCGAAAGTTCGTATAGCCACGTGCCTGAGTTCTAAGCAGTTGTGTTTGCATGTAGAAAGTGATGTGTTGTTCCAGCTGGCTTGAATAGACAAGGAATACCATTAATACGTATATTTGGCTTAAATATAGAAGACAGGTCTGCGTCACTCGTTTCAGGAAATTAAACAACCGTTCTCGCAGCTCGTTATCAAGCAAGGTTATCAAGATTCAAAACATCGACAATGGATAACACAACGTTTAACGCTTGCATAACCAACAGGACACAAGGAAGCCGTCTCCTCGGCCATAATTACGTATCCCTCGCTGTTACTTCTTTCGTTCTGTTGTTTGGCGTACTTGGAAATTCCTTGGTTGTCGCCTCAATTTTAAAACAAAGTCGCCTACTCAAA
The DNA here is from genome assembly GCA_035771165.1 of Paragorgia papillata. Lineage (NCBI taxonomy): Eukaryota > Metazoa > Cnidaria > Anthozoa > Scleralcyonacea > Coralliidae > Paragorgia > Paragorgia papillata. The sequence continues at coordinate 854,298 of JAWNZC010000081.1, forward strand.
AAGAACTATTACTATCTAATTCTACACCTGGCGTTCTGCGACCTCGTCTTTCTACTAACTGTCACCCTCGATACCATTGTTTATTGGTTCCCAAAAACAGGGTCGTACGTATTTAACTCTATAGTCATGTGTAAGATATGGACGCCGTTGTCAACCTTGTTTTTTACAGCCGGGGCGAACATAATGGTTCTTGTTTCAGTCCTCCGTTACCGCGCTGTGGTTTACCCGCTAAAAACTGCTGTGAGTCGATGGAAATTGGGAATCGTTTGTGGTCTTGTGTATACCATTGCGATAGTCTGCCTCATTCCGTTAATTCTGGTGCTCGAGTTTACTAAGTCAGGTGGATGTGTCGAAAATTGGCCGAATCAAGCACAAAACAAAGCTTATGCCTTATTTTTATCCGCTATCCAGTGTTTTATCCCTGTCACGCTTCTCTCCATACTCTACATCAAACTATGCCTCACACTACTAAAAACCGTTAGTCCAATATATGTTGCAAGCGATCTCAGTAGAACACAGACACATTTTCAAAGACTACGACGACGTCGAAACGTCAAAATCTTTACGACTTGTGCTACTGTTGTGCTCTGCTTTGGCCTTACATCAGTTCCAATATTAATGCAGTTGTGGTATATTTTGACCAAATTTGGTTCACTCAAACATGACTTGACTATTCACAGGTGGACTTTAGTGGCATACCTCGCTGGAACGTCGGCCGTGAATCCGTTAATATACGGCGCCTTGGATAAGAATTTAGACTTTCCGATTTTAAAGAAGTTAAAAGGAGTACTATTTAGATCATAAAGTAAATGGTTTGAACCTAGGAGTATTAGTACATGTTTGTACAAATGTTGTTCATCTCAGTAACTGATCTAAAAACCAAGACCAGCCGATAACTTGAAAAAGTGTAGAATAAAACATATCCCGAAGAATAATGCCATCCTGAAAACTCAAGATATGAGTTAAACAAGTTGGAACTATAGTGAAAATTGTAATATTTCAGACTTTATTTCAAAGTCATCATCAGCCAAGTGAAAATACAAAAACATGCCAGGTCTATATATACAAGTCAAAGGTCCGATGACATCAGCGGCAACAAAAGAAAAGAAAACCTATCACTATTTACACGAGAGAAAAGCTAACAAAGACGTCAAGACGTCGTAATTTATACACAAGACGTCAGAAGACCTAACATGCACTACAGAAGTAGGGACGCTAATTGCTTTTATCAGGTTTGATAACGGGACGAGAAAATACTATTACATGGAAGATAACTGACTAGCAAAATACCAGAATTTTGAAATTTTAACGAAGTGTGTTGAGAAACTAGGCAAAAAGTGACAGTTCTTTGCTAGCCTTGAGGCCCGAGTTTAGCTCGGGGTTATTAAACTTAATTTGCAATGCTTCCATTATTAATAGTTGATTAGTGTTAAATAAATTATTTGAATAAAGAATTTTATAGTTGTTAAAAATTAAGTTCTTCATACTGGCAGTCAAGTTAAAGAGAAGGAAAGATCGTTAAGTCGGTCAAATTGATGGTGCATGTGTAGGTCGGCAATGAATTGCGCATGTTCACATTGTAGGAAGTACTTGTATCATGTGCGAACAACGTTGTTGGCTAGAAACTAAATGTGCTGTTAGAACAACTTGTTCATGACTGTTGATTTGTCCGTGAACAAGTTGTTCGAACTATAAGTGAACTACTTGTTAACAACTTGTTCACGGGGTGCAGCACAACATTGTTCACGCCTGTTAACAACCGTGAACAACTTGTGCGTTTTTACGCGTGTAGTTGTGGATTTGTTAACAACTTTCAGGTTTTCATCCCGCGTGTAATTTCGCGTGTAAATGGACTCCACGCGTGTCGAGATTATAACTACACTTATCGTTAATAATCGATATCCTATATTTTTTTACTCTATTCTAACAATGTGCGTTGAGTTGTTATCTGGCTCGGGGATAAAGAATTTCATAGTTGTTAAAAATTAAGTTTTTCATACTGGTGGTCAAGTTAAAAGAGATGATCGAAGGAAAGATCGTTAAGTCGGTCAAATTGATGGTGTAGGTCAGCAATGAATTGTACATATTCACATTGTAGGAAGTGCTAGTAGCGTGTTCTGAAAGACGTTTTGGAAGCCAGATCGTGTGAAAAGCTTTTTGATTAATAAATTAAAACGTAAATATACCGCTCCTTTTGCTCCTACTCAAAAACCACTTGATGATGATAAACTACCCAAAATTTGAGTGAGTGAGTGAGTGGGTGAGTGGGTGGGTGAGTGAGTGGGTGAGACAGACAGACAGAGAGAGAGAGAGAGAGAGAGAGAGAGAGAGAGAGAGAGAGAGAGAGAGAGAGAGAAAATTTTATTTGAATTCGGAATCTTATCAATTTACATTGTTTTTCGTAAGAGCCGAATTAAGTATTTACAGATAAATAAATATACAAATATATACAATAGGATAAGTAATTAAAATACCAAACATTCAGTCAAGAAGTCAAGAATCAGGTACAATAGACCGGATTTAGGGACCAAATGATTGTAGTTCACGTTTGAAAGATTTTACCGTGTTTAGAAGCTTTATAGATAATGGTAATTCATTCCACATTTTAGCTCCAGAAAACTTAAAACTCTTTTTTAAGTATTCTGTGTTTGGTTTTGCTAACACGAGATTTGTGCCTCTGTGTCTAAGACAGTAATTTTGTGTGGTTGAATTTGGTATAAACAGATCTGAAAGATATGATGGTACCAGTCCATTCAGGACCTTAAACATCATAAAATATTTATGTTTTAAGCGTCTGTTAGCAAGTGTTTCCCATCCTAATTCATCTCTTAGAGAGAGAGAGAGAGACAGAGAGAGAGAGAGAGAGAGAGACAGAGAGAGAGAGAGACAGAGAGACAGAGAGAGAGAGAGAGAGAGAGAGAGAGAGAGAGAGAGAGAGAGAGAGAGAGAGAGAGAGAGAGAGAGAGAGAGAGAGAGAGAGAGAGAGAGAGAGAGAGAGAGAGAAATTTTATTTGAATTCGGAATCTTATCAATTTACATTGTTTTTCGTAAGAGCCGAATTAAGTATTTACAGATAAATAAATATACAAATATATACAATAGGATAAGTAATTAAAATACCAAACATTCAGTCAAGAAGTCAAGAATCAGGTACAATAGACCGGATTTAGGGACCAAATGATTGTAGTTCACGTTTGAAAGATTTTACCGTGTTTAGAAGCTTTATAGATAATGGTAATTCATTCCACATTTTAGCTCCTGAAAACTTAAAACTCTTTTTTAAGTATTCTGTGTTTGGTTTTGCTAACACGAGATTTGTGCCTCTGTGTCTAAGACAGTAATTTTGTGTGGTTGAATTTGGTATAAATAGATCTGAAAGATATGATGGTACCAGTCCATTCAGGACCTTAAACATCATAAAATATTTATGTTTTAAGCGTCTGTTAGCAAGTGTTTCCCATCCTAATTCATCTCTTATGCTATGGGATCTGATGTCATAGCCTACTTGAGTAATTACTCGAGCAGCCCGATTTTGTAATTTTTGTAACCTAGTTGCTTGCGACAGAGGGAGATTGTCCCATACAATGTCACAATAATAAAAAATTGGCTGAATTAAGGAATTGTAAATAATAATTGCAGTTTCTTTATCAATGAATGGTCTAGCTTGTTTGAGACCACCAATTGCAGAGGAAACTTTCTTAGCAGCCTTATCTATATGCTCAGTCCAAGCAAGTCTCTCGTCTATATAAACCCCGAGAGACTTACTTGACTTAACCCTTCTAACAGGTAGGTTATTAATATAAAGATAGGGCATATTTTTAATTTTGTTCAGCTTGTCATCAGATCCAATAAACATAAATTCAGTTTTTGCCACATTCAGACTTAACTTATTGGCTAAAAGCCATTCGCTAATGTTGTTTAAGTCACAATTTGTGGCACGAATAATTTCATCGAACGACTGACCCGTTGTTGTTAGATTGGTGTCGTCTGCATACATACGTGGATTTGAATATTGCAAACAATATGGAAGGTCGTTAATATAAATGAGAAACAGTAATGGACCAAGTATTGACCCCTGAGGAACTCCACATGTGACGGTCCTAGGAGACGATAGATGGCCATTTACAAAGCATTGCTGCTTACGATTTGTTAAGTACAAACCAAACCACACAAGGGCTTCCCCCGAAATTCCATACAACGAGAGCTTGTTCAATAAGATTGAATGGTCAATAGTATCAAATGCTTTAGACAAGTCGAGAAAAACTACCGAGTTTAGTTTTCCCTGATCAATATTTATAAACCATTCTGTTGTTGCATCTAGGAGCGCTGTGGCAGTAGAATGGAGGCGTCTGAAACCCGACTGATATTTGGATAAAAGATTATTTTTAGTAAAATAATCGTATAATTGAGTATAAATAATTCTTTCAAAAACTTTAGCTATAGGCGAGATGACAGAAATTGGTCTATAATTTTTACAATCATCTTTAGCTTCATTTTTATAGATTGGAGTAACACGAGCAGCTTTCCAATCTGAAGGGAAAATACCTGTAATAATTGAGCAATTGAAAATCCTGCATATCGACTCCGCGATTATAGGTGCAGCCTCCTTAACAAGGCGACAAGGAATTTTGTCTAAACCAGTGGCTTTGTTGGCCGGTAGGTTTGTCAAGTGCTGAAGAACGTCGCATAAAGTTACAGAGCTTAATTCGAAATTGCTTTTTGCAGGAGTAATAAATTCATGGTAACGTCTAGTGGTTTCACCAAGTTTGGAAGCCAATTTAGGTCCAACTTCAGTGAAATGCTTATTAAAGGATTCAGATACCTCCACTGGATTAGTTATGGTACCAGACTCAGTTATAATAGATTGAATGTTTTGATCAGTTTTGTTGTTACGCGACATCAAGTCATTTATTGTTCTCCATATCTCTGATGGGTTTCCAGAGTTTGTTTGAAGGTTGTCTTTATAGAAAGCAGCTTTTATCTTTTTTATCTCATTGTTCGTGAGATTTCTAGCATTTTTATAATTAAGCCAATCAACCGGATTGTTGGTTTTCTTTGCTTTGGATTTTAGACGATCACGCTGAATCATTAGAGAGAGAGAGAGAGAGAGAGAGAGAGAGAGAGAGAGAGAGAGAGAGAGAGAGAGAGAGAGAGAGAGAGAGGGTGGTTGGGTGGTTGGGTCAGTGGGTCAGTGAGTGAGTGAGTGAGTGAGTGAGTGAGTGAGTGAGCGAGTGAGTGAGTGGGTGAGTGAGTGAGTGAGTGAGTGAGTGAGTGAGTGAGTGAGTGAGTGAGTGAGTGAGTGAGTGAGTGAGTGAGTGAGTGAGTGAGTGAGTGAGTGTGAGTGAGTGAGTGAGTGAGTGAGTGAGTGAGTGAGTGAGTGAGTGTGTGAGTGAGTGAGTGAGTGAGTGAGTGAGTGAGTGAGTGAGTGAGTGAGTGAGTGAGTGAGTGAGTGAGTGAGTGAGTGAGTGAGTGAGTGAGTGAGTGATCAGTCAGTGAATGAACATACAAACAAACGGACAAACTAGAATACTTCTCGAGTAAGATACGCTGGTAGTACCCCAAAAGAGAGCCAGAGCCCGCAAGCATCTCCTATCTCGAGTATAATACGCTAACGTTTGCATTTGAAATGTATATTAAAAGTGACGTTTAATTTACTATGAGTGGTACCTGTAAATACATGAACTTGTTATGTGACAGACGTTTATCAAATTAAATTCAATTACCCAAAAAACCATTTCAGTAAGCCCCAGACGGTGATCGAACCTTGCAACTCTCTATTAATGACCGGTTAGACGCTCTAACCATTGAGCTATACTGAGGCTCGGCTAGAGAGCTAAGGCTGCATGCATGGAACTCGAAAGTTCGTATAGCCACGTGCCTGAGTTCTAAGCAGTTGTGTTCGCATGTAGAAAGTGATGTGTTGTTCCAGCTGGCTTGAATAGACAAGGAATACCATTAATACGTATTTGGTTTAAATATAGAAGACAGGTCTGCGTCACTCGTTTCAGGAAATTAAACAACCGTTCTCGCTGCAGCTCGTTATCAAGCAAGGTTATCAAGATTCACAACATCGACAATGGATAACACAACGTTTAACGCTAGCATAACCAACAGGACACAAGGAAGCCGTCTCCTCGGCCGTAATTACGTATCCCTCGCTGTTACTTCTTTCGTTCTGTTGTTTGGCGTACTTGGAAATTCCTTGGTTGTCGCCTCAATTTTAAAACAAAGTCGCCTACTCAAAAAGAACTATTACTATCTAATTCTACACCTGGCGGTCTGCGACCTCGTCTTTCTACTGACTGTCACCCTCGATACCATTGTTTATTGGTTCCCGAAAACAGGGTCGTACGTATTTAACTCTATAGTCATGTGTAAGATATGGACGCCGTTGTCGACCTTGTTTTTTACAGCCGGGGCGAACATAATGGTTCTTGTTTCAGTCCTCCGTTACCGCGCTGTGGTTTACCCGCTAAAAACTGCTGTGAGTCGATGGAAATTGGGAATCGTTTGTGGTCTTGTGTATACCATTGCGATAGTCTGCCTCATTCCGTTAATTCTGGTGCTCGAGTTTACTAAGTCAGGTGGATGTGTCGAAAATTGGCCGAATCAAGCACAAAACAAAGCTTATGCCTTATTTTTATCCGCTATCCAGTGTTTTATCCCTGTCACGCTTCTCTCCATACTCTACATCAAACTATGCCTCACACTACTAAAAACCGTTAGTCCAATATATGTTGCAAGCGATCTCAGTAGAACACAGACACATTTTCAGAGACTACGACGACGTCGAAACGTCAAAACCTTCACGACTTGTGCTACTGTCGTGCTCTGCTTTGGCCTTACATCAGTTCCATCGCAGTTGTGGTATATTTTGACCAAATTTGGTTCACTCAAACATGACTTGACTATTAACAGGTGGACTTTAGTGGCATACCTCGCTGGAACGTCGGCCGTGAATCCGTTAATATACGGCGCCTTGGATAAGAATTTAGACTTTCCAATTTTAAAGAAGTTAAAAGGAGTACTATTTAGATGATAAAGTAAATGGTTTGAACCATAGTCAATCGAGATATGGTCTGGAAACTCAGCTTTGGTCTATCTTTTTGTTCGCTTTATGCATTTTTGTGCACGGTGCACGGTCACTGAACACATTGTATTTTAGTATAATGAACGAATTGTCCAATAGCAACGTTTCAGTTCAATCACTCAACCGTGCTATTTAAATACTAATAAACCTAAAACAAAGGATGTGCACGGGTGCACGGTGTAAGGTACGGTTCAACATAAAATCACAACTCATTATAGGCGCTTTGAAGTTTGCCGAGTTTCCAGACCATATCTCGATTGACTATCGGTTTGGACCTAGGAGTATTAGTACATGTTTGTACAAATGTTGTCCATCTCAGTAACTGATCTAAAACAAAGCCGACAACTTGAAAAAGTATAGAATAAAACATATCCCGAAGAATAATGTCATCCTTAAAACTCAAGATATGAGTTAAACAAGTGGAACTATAGTGAAAATTGTAATATTTCAGACTTTATTTCAAAGTCATCATCATCCAAGTGAAAATACAAAAAACATGCCAGGTCTATATATACAAGTCAAAAGTTCGATGACATCGTCGGCAACAAAAGAAAAGAAAAGAAAACCTATTACTATTTACACGAGTTAGAAAACCTATCGAAATATAGTAAGGTTAGATATACTGCCGAAACAGAGGACGTAGAAATCTAATCGTTTCGCTCGAAACGTTAGATTCCTACGTTCTCTGTTTCGGCAGTATATCTAACCATACTATATTTCGATTGTTGTTTCTACACTGCCTAGAAAACCTATCACCAGCTAATTACACGAGAGAAAACCTAACAAAGACGTCAAGACGTCACAAGACGTCGTTACTTACACAAGACGTCAGAAGACCTAACACTATTTACAGAAGTAGGGGCGCTAATTGCTTTTATCAGGTTTGATAACAGGACGAGAAAATATTATTACATAGAAGATAACTGACTAGCAATATACCAAAATTTTAAAATTTTAACGAAGTGTGTTGAGAAACTAGGCAAAAAGTGACAGTTCTTTGCTAGCCTTGAGGCCTGAGTTTAGCTCGGGTTTATTAAACTTAATAAATTTGCAATGCTTCCATTATTAATAGTTGATTAGTGTTAAATAAATTATTTGAATAAAGAATTTTATAGTTGTTAAAAATTAAGTTTTTCATACTGGTAGTCAAGTTACACTAGAAGGAAAGATCGTTAAGTCGGTCAAATTGATGGTGTAGGTCGGCAATGAATTGCGCATGTTCACATGCATTGTAGGAAGTGTTTAGCAACGGCACTGGTGTTGTGTGTAGTAGCCACAGGGAGCCCAACTCTGATGCCTGTGGTGTGTTTCTCTAAATTTAGCCTCCTTCGCAGACGTCTTGTGGGCTTTTGTTCCGCCCACCAACGTCTGCTCTACGGAGTACGAAATTCCTTTCCTGAAACGGACCAATCACAGCTAACTTCCCAAATTTTGAGAAGCTGACCTATTGACCTTCAAGATCTAATTGAGGCGTGAAACTCGGAGTACCCTGGGTGCCAGAGGTTTTTCGACGCTCGTGGGGGATAACGGGGACACACGAGGAAGCCAGGCGGTAAAGTGGGAGGGGCCTCAAATATCCCCTACTAGAAATATCTTAACACAACAACCCCTCGCCATCTTTTGCACGGATTTTTGTAAAATTTATATCCTTCGGATAACCCTCCGATAAGAAAAACACCTTCGCGCTCTTTTTCATTGGTAGCCTGGAAATAGCTGTTGGAACAATTCAAAATATAGTTTTAAACTTTTAATTAAAGTATAATATTTGAAATAAAAAAAGTTGTTAACTCTAATTTTTAAAGAAAAAGGTAATAAATAACAAAGAAAATTTTCAAGACAATATTCAGAAAAAAAATTGAGATGAAGAAAAACGCAGGTCGCACCCACGCTTTGAACTCGACCAGGCTACTGAAGCAAGCGTCGAAATATCAGCTAAATATTAGGGTTATATTTTACAGTTCTTTTTTTTCATGTTCACACATAACATTGCTAGAGCATCTAAAAATATTTTGCATTTTTCAAAGGCATTGGACATCTGCCTGGCTGCCACGGCTTTATTCATTTTATGGCATTTCAAATTCATTTAGAATAGCAAAAACAAATTTCGTCTCAAAATCTGAAGTGTTAAAACTGTTTTCACCTGAAAAAATTGTTTTCATGCAGTCTTTTATATCTGTAATATTTCAACATGCAGCACTCGGCATCATTTATATGTTTAACAGACGAAAAATTGCTCCTTCACCGATTTTTATGCCAAATTATAAACAAGCTAAGCCAAGTTTTACAAGTGGTTTTACCAAAGGGAAATATTTAAAAGGAGATAAGATGGCAGCCAACAACGGGGCACGGGCAAGCGAAAACATAACGGATACGTTACGTTTAAAATACTTTAAGGACACACGAAATCGAAAACAAAATTACTGTAACAGTGACAGGGAAACTCGAACAGCATTGCTACTAAATATTCGTGATTCAATACTGAAAGCGGCCGCTCTATAGTTTTACCGTAAACTTAACCTTTTCAGTCTTCGTTGGTCTTTTCCTCTTTCGAGTTTCGGTGTGACGGGTTTTGAGCGGCGCGGTCTCAGCTTTCAGCAAGCACCGCGGTCTCATCTTTCATGAAATGAAACATCAGAATTTTCATGGTGTAGAGAAACACACCACAGGCATCAGAGTTGGGCTCCCTGTGTCGGTACCTATGACTTTTTCCGGTCTAGCAAATGGAAAAAATAAGCACGCCCAGGCGTGCATGTATCTACTGTACCCCAAAAGAGAACCAGAGCCGGCAAGCATCTCCTATCTCGAGTATAATACGCTAACGTTTGCATTTGAAATGTATATTAAAAGCGACGTTTAATTTACTATGAGTGGTACGTGTAAATACATGAACTTGTTATGTGACAGACGTTTATCAAATTAAATTAAATTACCCAAAAACCATTTCAGTAAGCCCCAGACGGTGATCGAACCTTGCAACGTTCTATTAATGACCGGTTAGACGCTCTAACCATTGAGCTATACTGAGGCTCGGCTAGAGAGCTAACGCTGCATGCATGGAACTCGAAAGTTCGTATAGCCACGTGCCTGAGTTCTAAGCAGTTGTGTTCGCATGTAGAAAGTGATGTGTTGTTCCAGCTGGCTTGAATAGACAAGGAATACCAGTAATACGTATTTGGCTTAAATATAGAAGACAGGTCTGCGTCACTCGTTTCAGGAAATTAAACAACCGTTCTCGCTGCAGCTCGTTATCAAGCAAGGTTATCAAGATTCACAACATCGACAATGGATAACACAACGTTTAACGCTAGTATAACCAACAGGACACAAGGAAGCCGTCTCCTCGGCCGTAATTACGTATCCCTCGCTGTTACTTCTTTCGTTATGTTGTTTGGCGTACTTGGAAATTCCTTGGTTGTCGCCTCAATTTTAAAACAAAGTCGCCTACTGAAAAAGAACTATTACTATCTAATTCTACACCTGGCGGTCTGCGACCTCGTCCTTCTACTGACTTACATCCTCTATACCATTGTTCATTGGTTCCCGAAAACAGGGTCGTACGTATTTAACTCTATAGTCATGTGTAAGATATGGACGCCGTTGTCGACCTTGTTTTTTACAGCCGGGGCGAACATAATGGTTCTTGTTTCAGTCCTCCGTTACCGCGCTGTGGTTTACCCGCTAAAAACTGCTGTGAGTCGATGGAAATTGGGAATCGTTTGTGGTCTTGTGTATACCATTGCGATAGTCTGCCTCATTCCGTTAATTCTGGTGCTCGAGTTAACTAAGTCAGGTGGATGTGTCGAAAATTGGCCGAACCAAGCACAAAACAAAGCTTATGCCTTATTTTTATCCTCTATTCAGTGTTTTATCCCTGTCACGCTTCTCTCCATACTCTACATCAAACTATGCCTCACACTACTAAAAACCGTTAGTCCAATATATGTTGCAAGCGATCTCAGTAGAACACAGACACATTTTCAGAGACTACGACGACGTCGAAACGTCAAAACCTTCACGACTTGTGCTACTGTTGTGCTCTGCTTTGGCCTTACATCAGTTCCATCGCAGTTGTGGTATATTTTGACCAAATTTGGTTCACTCAAACATGACTTGACTATTCACAGGTGGACTTTAGTGGCATACCTCGCTGGAACGTCGGCCGTGAATCCGTTAATATACGGCGCCTTGGATAAGAATTTAGACTTTCCAATTTTAAAGAAGTTAAAAGGAGTACTATTTAGATGATAAAGTAAATGGTTTGAACCATCGTCAATCGAGATATGGTCTGGAAACTCAGCTTTGGTCTATCTTTTTGTTCGCTTTATGCAGTTTTGTGCACGGTGCACGGTCACTGAACACATTGTATTTTAGTATAATGAACGAATTGTCCAATAGCAACGTTTCAGTTCAATCACTCAACCGTGCTATTTAAATACTAATAAACCTAAAACAAAGGATGTGCACGGTGTAAGGTACGGTTCAACATAAAATCCCAGCGGCTCATTATAGGCGCTTTGAAGTTTGCCAAGTTTCCAGACCATATCTCGATTGACTATCGGTTTGGACCTAGGAGTATTATAGTACATGTTTGTACAAATGTTGTCCATCTAAGTAACTGATCTAAAAACAAAGCCGACAACTTGAAAAAGTATAGAATAAAACATATCCCGAAGAATAATGTCATGCTTAAAACTCAAGATATGAGTTAAACAAGTGGAACTATAGTGAAAATTGTAATATTTCAGACTTTATTTCCGAAGTCATCATCATCCAAGTGAAAATACAAAAAACATGCCAGGTCTATATATACAAGTCAAAAGTTCGATGACATCGTCGGCAACAAAAGAAAAGAAAACCTATTACTATTTACACGAGTTAGAAAACCTATCGAAATATAGTAAGGTTAGATATACTGCCGAAACAGAGGACGTAGGAATCTAAGCGTTTCGCTCGAAACGTTAGATTCCTCTACGTTCTCTGTTTCGGCAGTATATCTAACCTTACTATATTTCGATTGTTGTTTCTACACTGCCTAGAAAACCTATCACCAGCTAATTACACGAGAGAAAACCTAACAAAGACGTCAAGACGTCACAAGACGTCGTTATTTACACTATTTACAGAAGTAGGGACGCTAATTGCTTTTATCAGGTTTGATGTAACAGGACGAGAAAATATTATTACATGGAAGATAACTGACTAGCAAAATACCAGAATTTTAAAATTTTAACGAAGTGTCTTGAGAAACTAGGCAAAAAGTGACAGTTCTTTGCTGGCCTTGAGGCCCGAGTTTAGCTCGGGTTTATTAAACTTAATTTGCAATACTTCCATTATTAATAGTTGATTAGTGTTAAATAAATTATTTGAATAAAAAATTTTATAGTTGTTAAAAATTAAGTTCTTCATACTGGCAGTCAAGTTAAAAGAGAAGGAAAGATCGTTAAGTCGGTCAAATTGATGGTGCATGTGTAGGTCGGCAATGAATTGCGCATGTTCACATTGTAGGAAGTATACTTGTATCATGTGCGAACAACGTTGTTGGCTAGAAACTAAATGTGCTGTTAGAACAACTTGTTCATGACTGTTGATTTGTCCGTGAACAAGTTGTTCGAACTATAAGTGAACTACTTGTTGACAACTTGTTCACGGGGTGCAGCACAACATTGTTCACGCCTGTTAACAACCGTGAACAACTTGTGCGTTTTTACGCGTGTAGTTGTGGATTTGTTAACAACTTTCAGGTTTTCATCCCGCGTGTAATTTCGCGTGTAAATGGACTCCACGCGTGTCGAGATTATAACTACACTTATCGTTAATAATCGATATCCTATATTTTTTTACTCTATTCCAACAATGTGCGTTGAGTTGTTATCTGGCTCGGGGATAAAGAATTTTATAGTTGTTAAAAATTACATTTTTCATACTGGTAGCCAAGTTAAAAGAGATGATCGAAGGAGAGATCGTTAAGTCGGTCAAACTGATGGTGTAGGTCAGCAATGAATTGTGCATGTTCACATAGTAGGAAGTGCTAGTAGCGTGTTCTGAAAGACGTTTTTGAAGCCAGATCGTGTGAAAAGCTTTTTGATAAATAAATTAAAACGTAAATATACCGCTCCTTTTGCTCCTACTCAAAAACAACTTGATGATGATAAACTACCCAAAATTTGAGTGAGTGAGTGTGTGGGTGAGTGGGTGGGTGAGTGAGTGGGTGAGACAGACAGACAGACAGACAGACAGACAGACAGACAGACAGACAGACAGACAGACAGACAGACAGAGAGACAGAGAGACAGAGAGACAGAGAGAGAGAGAGAGAGAGAGAGAGAGAGAGAGAGAGAGAGAGAGAGAGAGAAAGAGAGAGAGAGAGAGAGAGAGAGAGAGAGAGAGAGAAAGAGAGAGAGAGAGAGAGAGAGAGACTTTATTTAAACTCGGAATCTTAATCAATTTACAAAATTGCTTTTCGTTACATATATACAAAATATTTACATAGTTCATTTGAATTCAAATTAATTCAAATTAATTGAGAGAGAGAGAGAGAGAGAGAGAGAGAGAGAGAGAGAGAGAGAGAGAGAGAGAGAGAGAGAGAGAGAGAGAGAGAGAGAGAGAGAGAGAGAGAGAGAGAGAGAGAGAGAGAGAGAGAGAGTAACTGAGTGAATGAGTGGGTGAGTGAGTGGTTGGGTGGGTGGTTGGGTGTGTGGTTGGGTTAGTGGTTGGGTGGGTGGGTGGGTGGTTGGGTGGGTGGTCGGGTGAGTGAGTGAGTGAGTGAGTGAGTGAGTGAGTGAGTGAGTGAGTGAGTGAGTGAGTGAGTGGGTGAGCGAGTGGGTGAGTGAGTGAGTGAGTGAGTGAGTGAGTGAGTGAGTGAGTGAGTGAGTGAGTGAGTGAGTGAGTGAGTGGGTGAGCGAGTGGGTGAGTGAGTGAGTGAGTGAGTGAGTGAGTGAGTGAGTGAGTGAGTGAGTGAGTGAGTGAGTGAGTGAGTGAGTGAGTGAGTGAGTGAGTGAGTGAGTGAGTGAGTGGGTGAGCGAGTGGGTGAGTGGGTACGTGAGTGAGTGAGTGAGTGAGTGAGTGAGTGAGTGAGTGAGTGAGTGAGTGAGTGAGTGAGTGAGTGGGTACATCAGTGAGTGAGTGAGTGAGTGAGTGAGTGAGTGAGTGAGTGAGTGAGTGAGTGAGTGAGTGAGTGAGTGAGTGAGTGAGTGAGTGAGTGAGTGAGTGAGTGAGTGAGTGAGTGAGTGAGTGAGTGAGTGAGTGGGTGAGTGAGTGAGTGAGTGAGTAACAATTCTTTTATTGCCCCCTAAACAGAGGAGTGATTGTTTTAAAGTTATTTACATAATTTAAAAAAAGATATAATGTTTAGAAATAAATTAATTAAAGAATAGTTCCCTAACGTAAGAAATGTACTTTGCTGTTCTCAAAAAGAACTTTTCTTGATCATCTTTGCGTAAATTACTTAAATTACTTAATGCCCTTTTCTCTCCCAATATTGTAGTGATGAACTCATCATCTTCCATTGAATGTAATTCCGCTGCAACCGTAAATGGTAAAGTGTCCATTACCCAATCCCACATCATATTTCTTTCTTTCTCTGATTCCCTACAATACAACAAAGCATGTCTCAACGGGTCCCTACAAAGTACACGCCATCTTTCACACTCGGTGTTACTGTTATGAATGTCCTCTACTCGTTTACCCCTCTGGGTGTATGATCCACATAAAATGCGCAGAACATCTGTTACTTCGCCCAACGAATCAGTATACTGCCTTGCCAAGTTCCACCAAAAGATTGGTTCGAGTTTACTGTGAACAACTGCGTATAATTTCAGCTGTCGATTGCGTAATACATTTTCCCTCCATTGATTTTCATGGGTGAGTGAGTGGGTGGGTGGGTGAGTGAGTGAGTGAGTGAGTGAGTGAGTGAGTGAGTGAGTGAGTGAGTGAGTGAGTGAGTGAGTGAGTGAGTGAGTGGGTGAGTGAGTGAGTGAGTGGGTGGGTGAGTGAGTGAGTGGGTGGGTGGGTGAGTGAGTGAGTGAGTGAGTGAGTGAGTGAGTGAGTGAGTGAGTGAGTGAGTGAGTGAGTGAGTGAGTGAGTGAGTGAGTGGGTGAGTGAGTGAGTGAGTGGGTGGGTGAGTGAGTGAGTGGGTGGGTGAGTGAGTGAGTGAGTGAGTGAGTGAGTGAGTGAGTGAGTGAGTGAGTGAGTGAGTGAGTGAGTGAGTGAGTGAGTGAGCCAGAGCCGGCAAGCATCTCCTATCTCGAGAATAATACGCTAACGTTTGCATTTGAAATGTATATTAAAAGTGACGTTTAATTTACTATGAGTGAACTTGTAATATGACAGACGTTTATCAAATTAAATTCAATTACCCAAAAACCATTTCAGTAAGCCCCAGACGGTGATCGAACCTTGCAACTTTCTATATATTAATGACCGGTTAGACGCTCTAACCATTGAGCTATATTCACACTGAAGCTCGGGTAGAGAGCTAAGGCTGCATGGAAGTCGAAAGTTCCGCCGTATAGCCACGTCAGTTGTGTTCGTATGTAGAAAGTGATGTGTTGTTCCAGCTGGCTTGAATACAATCTCGTTCCCATAGCCTAATATGCCCGGCCGCGCGGAGATTGGCTTGAATAGACAAAGAATGACATTTTAAAATACGTATTTGGCTTGAGTAGAAGCCAGCTACATGTGTTCTACAGAACAACCGTTCTCGCAGCTCGCTATCAAGCAAGGTTATCAAGATTCAAAACATCGACAATGAGTAACACAATGTTTAACGCTACCCGATTAACCAACACGACACAAGGACTGAGCCGTCTTCTCGGCCGTAATTACGCATCCCTCGCTGTTACTTCTTTCGTTCTGTTGTTTGGCGTACTTGGAAATTCCTTGGTTGTCGCCTCAATTTTAAAACAAAGTCGCCTACTCAAAAAGAACTATTACTATCTAATTCTACACCTGGCGGTCTGCGACCTCGTCTTTCTACTGACTGTCACCCTCGATACCATTGTTTATTGGTTCCCGAAAACAGGGTCGTACGTATTTAACTCTATAATCATGTGTAAGATACGGATGCCGTTCTCGACCTTGTTTTTTACAGCCGTGGCAAACATAATGGTTGTTGTTTCAGTCCTCCGTTACCGCGCTGTGGTTTACCCGCTGAAAACTGCTGTGAGTCGATGGAAATTGGGAGTCGTTTGTGGTCTTGTGTATGCCATTGCGATAGTCTGCCTCATTCCGTTAATTCTGGTGCTCGAGTTTACTAAGTCAGGTGGATGTGTCGAAAATTGGCCGAATCAAGCACAAAACAAAGCTTATACCTTATTTTTATCCTCTATTCAGTGTTTTATCCCTGTCACACTTCTCTTCATACTCTACATCAAACTATGCCTCACACTACTAAAAACCGTTAGTCGAATATATGTTGCAAGCGATCTCAGTAGAACACAGACACATTTTCAAAGACTACGACAACGGCGAAACGTCAAAACCTTCACGACTTGTGCTACTGTTGTGCTCTGCTTTGGCCTTACATCAGTTCCATCGCAGTTGTGGTATATTTTGACCAAATTTGGTTCACTCAAACATGACTTGACTATTCACAGGTGGACTTTAGTGGCATACCTCGCTGGAACGTCGGCCGTGAATCCGTTAATATACGGCGCCTTGGATAAGAATTTAGACTTTCCGATTTTAAAGAAGTTAAAAGGAGTACTATTTAGATGATAAAGTAAATGGTTTGAACCATAGTCAATCGAGATATGGTCTGGAAACTCAGCTTTGGTCTATCTTTTTGTTCGCTTTATGCATTTTTGTGCACGGTGCACGGTCACTGAACACATTGTATTTTAGTATAATTGTCCAATAGCAACGTTTCAGTTCAATCACTCAACCGTGCTATTTAAATATTAATAAACCTAAAACAAAGGATGTGCACGGTGTAAGGTACGGGTTCAACATAAAATCCCAGCGGCTCATTATAGGCGCTTTGAAGTTTGCCGAGTTTCCAGACCATATCTCGATTGACTGTCGGTTTGGACCTAGGAGTATTAGTATATTACTATATTTCGATTGTTGTTTCTACACTGCCTAGAAAACCTATCACTAGCTAATTACACAAGAGAAAGGTATCGATTTGGGAGAAACATTCGTTACAAGAAAAGTGTTCGCCTGCAGTGAGCAATTCACAACCAAACGTTACCCCAACATAATAACATTTGTACTAGAACACCACGACTCCGGATACTGTTAAGTGTCCTGTTAGCTTCGATACTAATATTCAATTTCCGTTCTCATTAAATGAAGACAAAAAAAGCCGTCGAGAGATGAATAACTAATTTCTACGCCTTGTGTTGTGTTCTTTTCGACAACGTAAACTTAACCCAAGTTTCTGTACGGCTAAAATGTCAAAAATTGCTTGAAACCGCTCGTAGCTAAGAACACAGGGGTACGTCAAGGGAAATTTGTTGTTTTTGAAACCAAGAGAAACTTAATCAGTTAAAAAGTTCTTCACCAATTATTAAAAATACAATTTTTCTTCCAGATCATTCCCCAACAAATCTGTAAATTTTCCCGATGAGGGGGCTAGGGAAATGTTTGCACATTCATGACATTGACAACTGCAGCATTCAGTTTTACTCCATTAATACTGTATATACAGTACACTTACCAGTTCATGCTCTCAACATAGCCTGTCACTGACATTTGACTATTTATCATCTACATCGACAATATGCTATTTAATAGCATATTTCGCTCGTGGACTACCATAGGTTTTGGACATTGTTGCTTGACCATGAAGCTAACTTTGTTTTCTTAGAAGAAGGTCATCCATTTCTATTCGGCAACGCCAGTCTTGTCAGTTTACGAAGCTCCACCAGACATGTTGGCCATATAAATTGCCTCGTCTGAATATGAAATCGTCCACGCAACGAGTCGATTAATTTGCTTTCAAAATTTTTTATCATCATTCCAACAACGTCTAGTACATCACAATTAAGAATTGCCTACGATTCATACTTAAAATACTTACTAAATTTGTAAAAACGTCCCCTTGTTGAATATATATCCTGCTCTATGCTGTCAACAACGACTTATGAAATACTTGGTGTACAGTAGTTATCTTGGCTTCGGTGGTTTGTCGTGAGTCAATCGTTTTATTCTATGTTTTGATTGGCTCCAAAGGCATTCTTTTGTTACGTATTAAGCCCTGATCAAACGAAAATGCAAGTCATCGCATGTTTTAGCTTGTGCTTCCTTGCGTCTCGTTTGACCGCCAGCTTGCGATGACTTGCGGTGACTTGCGTTAGCTTGTGACTAATTTGATCTTGTTCAAATTTCATCGCAAGTTTTCTTCAATTTGCGAGAGCTTGCAAAACGTTTGAACACAAAACACAAGTCGATGCAAGTCTTTCGTGCTCCGTCGCCATAGAAACTACCATGAGAGCTAGCGAAAAGGCGTGGGAACTAGCGGAAGTGCAGAACCTTGCGACTTGTGCCGACGTTTGACTGGTAGGTGGCATCATGGTGGCATCGCAAGTCATCGTAAGCTAACTTGCCATGACTTGCGTTCTCGTTTGATTAGGGCTTTACACGCACGACATCTACTCGCGCATGCGCAGTAGATACAAAAATACCACGTCACTTATCGGAAAGAAAATTAATTCATCGTCTGAAAGATTGCGTCAAACTCATTTCCCGGTATGTAATCCAGTAGGATTTTCGTACTAAAGTGGATTCTTTTTTCCGTTTTAGAGTGGACTAGATGTCAAACGATCAGAAAATGGTGGGGTTGAAATTTTCGACCTTTCGATATACAGGGTCAGGGAGGTGGAGGGGGAGGGGATATGGCTAATAGGAGTAACTCAAAGGCCTTTCCTGACCCTGATCCTAGCCCAAATAGTGTGGTATGAAGTGCCATTAACTCAGACAGCGTTCATATGATTTGCATGCTAAAGTTCATTTTTGTGTCTTTCCTCAGAAAATTGCAATTCAAAATTTCCGAGCTCTAACCCCCCCCCCCCTGTATGTCGAGAGGTCGAAAATTTGAACCCCATCATTTTCTGATAGTTTGATATCTAGCCAACTCTAAAAAGAAAAGAAAAACAACTTTAATTTAGCATGAAAATCCTACGGGATTACACTTTATACCGAGAAATGAGTTTGACGCAATCTTTCAGACAATGAATTTTCTACATCATTTTTACTACATCATTTTCTGATTGTTTGACATCTAGTCAACTCAAAAAAGAAAAAAAATTCCACTTTAGCACGAAAATCCTACGGGAGCTGTTTTCATGACGCTTCATCCCACTCTCATAACATTCTGTTTTAACTTTCAGAAACTTTTGATCGCCACACCGTGTGTATCTGCTGTTCTGACTGGATTCAATTGGCTATGCTCTTATCAGGATAATGCATCGAATCTGCAGTTTGCGGTTGATCTACCAAGCTGGTCTACACTTGTACTCGGATTTCTTCGCTTGTTTAGTCAGTTTCATGTGCTCTTCTGTTACGTCACATTTTGGAGTGTATTCGTGTTTGCGTTGGTTTTGATTTTGTTTTCAATACAAGACTACAAAGGTACAATCTATTTATCACTTCCTCATTGACGTCTACCTCCCTCCTTTCTTTCCTTTCCTTCCCTCCCTTTCTTTCTTCCTTCCTTCTTTCTTTCCTTCCTTCTTTCCATTTAGGGATAGCAAAGACATTTAGGGATGAGACATTTAGGGATAACAAAGATATTTAGGGACGACAAATATCTTTTGGGATGGCAAAGACCTTTAGGGATAGCAAAGACCGTTACAAATTGCAAAGTTCGTTTATAAGAATTGCCTTGCCGTCTTCCAGCTAACAATTCTATCAAGATACACAATAGATTTCATGTTCTCTATCTTACTTACCTGTGTCCAATTTGTTGACCAGATAGCAATCTTATTACTAGTAGCTAATTCTTTTCAGGGTATTTGAAAAGTTGTCTTTTAAACAAGGAAGCATCGTTAACATTCAGAGAAGCCGTTCTAACTTTCAACGAAAGAGTAAAATTCGTCAACAAAGGCTCGTCGGCTTGCATGGTAAGATGATCAAACCAAATGGTTAGTGAGCTGCCAGGTGTTGCGCGCATTTATTGCAGTTCTGGTATAGTTTCGTGTAGTTCATTTACTTGCAACTGCAGTGCTGTTGTTATTCGTCATTGCTGGCTTTGCGTGGAGCCCGCCAAAATGATGCGCGCGCAACATTTGTAGACTTTTTGTATTGTAACTCTACGACTGATTCCAATACGTAAGTAAACGTTATTGAACCGACCGATCTCTATTAGCTGTTTATAAACCGAGGGCGTAAATTTCTTATTAGACAAGGAGGTTTTCGAAAAATTAAGATGGCGACTGTACATTTAACCACAATCCCTTGCGTGCAGTAAATTTTGTTTCTTGCAGAATTATTGGAAAATATGGTTTTAAAACGATCAACTTTGGTAGGAATGAAGTTCTTGCTTACTTAATCAGTCTTAGCATTGATAAACAATGTTTTGTTGTTATTTAAAGCTGATTTGACGTCGCAAAGCATTGTGGTTAAATGTATCACCGCCATCTTTTTCGGCATCGTCAATTGGAAACTGCTGTACACAGGTTATAACACCGATTTTTTTGGGAATTCGTGATATACATCCTGCAGTGGATCAAAGAAAACCAACTTTCTTGCCTAATAATAATAATACAGAAGAGTTAAAGCCCGAGCATGGAAGCTTTACTCCTGCTACTAGCGGTCCTTATAGTGCCTATGTCATCCTCAGGGACTTTACATATTTATACTAATTGGACTATTCTGAGAAGATTTGTAATATATCTTCTCAGGCGAAAATTTCATCTTCATGGATTTTTTTTGCCGTTAAAAAGTTGACGTAAGTGACGTCGAAAAAGTAATCTGTAAAGTGGTTTTCATATAGACAAATTCCTCTTTCGACGTCACTTCCGTCAACTTTAACGGCAAAATAATCCTGGTACCCTACACAGTTTCAATATTTATTAACCTCAAGTTTATATTTAGTTAACTAATTAAGTGCGAGTGTCTTGGAACCGGAAGTGTCACCTGACACGTAAGCATGTGATCTGTTGAAGAACGTTTCGTGTGTCAGCAGACGAACTTGTGTTAGGTCATGTTAAATAGAAAGAAGTTATTGTGAATTTATTCCTCGAGGACTCTCACCTATTTTACGTGGCGAGTATTTACATTGCTCGCTGCTACACTGCCATAATATCTTTAAAATTATAGTATATATAAAAAATCAACAATATTTTCATCAGAGAACCACATTAAAATATTTTTTCTATCACGCACGTCTAGATCACCTCTACTAGCCTCATCATACACAGTGTGTCATCATTTGCTCTTGGCGCGTACGCATTCCTTTACCACGAACGAAAAATGACCTACATCTTCCACGCCTTGGTCCCAATACTATCAGCAATCTATCCAATGATATTAGCTGCTTCAATCACTAAGGAATATCAAAGGTAACGACATGGTCACCTCGAAATCTTTTGTTTCAAGAGGGACGAATAGAAACATTTAGATTGACGTTTGTTAATTCCCTTCACCGCTAACGTCTAAGCGCTACTTGACGTTCGAGGTTTCACGTTCGCCGTTTCAGACACGTTTTTGACGGAAAAGGTCGGTTTTCACGTAAAGGTGAAGTAATACGAGCAACAAATTGCTGCAACATTGTTGCGTTGCAAGTTGAAAAGCGTTGTTGCACGTATTACCACCCACCTTAAACATTGTCACGCAACAATGATTTTGTTGCAAGTTGAATCAGCATGTTGCAGCAATTAGAACTGGAGTCTACTTTTTTAACAAATTTTTCCAATGCCACGCAATGATGATTTTGTTTTGATTTTTGCCGAACGTACAAAATGGCAGTTGTTTTTATAGTTTTTAATTATTTCCCTTTTAGCTAAACTCTTGAAGTTTCTATACCAAATAGCATTTTTCAATAGCTTCAGTTTCATACTACAGCCCAACGTTCAGCGTTAAGTATTTCAGCTCAAAACTCAGAAAAACTAACATTTAAAGATTCTTGGCTTCATCCAATCAATAGGGCCTATTTATGGAGTTAGCGTTCCAGTCCTCCTATATAGTTCACTGCCTCACGCTTGATTAAAAAGTAGTATTCAAATCACGCTGTTTATGACAATTCGGCCTCTCAAACTAATTAATTTCTTTAGTCACGTGCAAGATGTCGTGAAAGCCTGGGTCGAGCGGCCTGAATCTGATGACGAAGACCACGAAGAACTTCCTCCAAAACAGCTGCTGACGTCAGCGCCAACAACGATAGGAAGAAAACAAAGATTAAGAGCAATATGGAAGAGCACGGCTAAAACTATCGGCATGTTTCACGCCACTAAAAAACGACCGAAGTTCCAGTTTGAAAAATACATCTCCTACTTGCAAAACGTTTCCTTGACAACAGGATTTCGCGTAGCGGGAATTGTCATTACTTGGAACAAGGTTTCGACTTTGTTTTTCATCTTATTTTCAATAATGGCAGTTTTTGTACAAGAAACGATATTCGGGAATGCTAAAAGTACCCTTACTTGAACATGTTGTCCTGGCTTCCTATGTAACTACAGTGTTGTAGAAGTCGTGATTTGGACTTTTGACTTGAATATTGTGACTTGGCGTTGTCCTTTTTGAAAATGTTTTCCTTTTTAAATCGCAAGTGTATATTAGCAACACGGGTAGCTGATGTAACGTTATACGGTTGTGTTCTCTCAGTTGATGAAAGAAAGGACTGAAGAAAGGAAGGAAAGAAAGGAGGGATAGAAGGAGGAAAAGAAGGAAGGAAGGGAAGCAAGGAAGGACAGAAAGGAAGGACAGAAGGAGAAAAAGAAGGAAGAGAGGAAGGAAGGAGGGAAGGAAGGAAGGGAGGGAAGGGAGGGAAGGAGGGAAGGAAGGGAGGGAGGAAGGAAGGAAGGGGAGGAAGGAAGGAGGGAAGGGAGGGAGGGAGGGAGGGAGGGAGGAAGGAAGGGAGGGAGGGAAGGAAGGGAAGGAAGGAAGGGAAGGAAGGAAGGAAAGGAAGGAAAGGAAGGAAGGGAAGGAAAGAAGGAAGGGAGGGAAGGAAGGAAGGAAGAGAAGAAGGGAAGGAAGGAAGGCAGGGAAGGAAGGGAAGGAAGGGAAGGAAGGAAGGGAAGGAAGGAAGGAAGAAAGGACTGAAGAAAGGAAGGACAGAAGGAGAAAAAGAAGGAAGAGAGGAAGGAAGGAGGGAAGGAAGGAAGGGAAGGAAGGGAAGGAAGGAAGGGAAGGAAGGAAGGAAGGAAGAAAGGACTGAAGAAAGGAAGGACAGAAGGAGAAAAAGAAGGAAGAGAGGAAGGAAGGAGGGAGGGAGGGAGGGAGGGAGGGAGGAAGGGAGGGAGGGAGGAAGGAAGGGAGGGAGGGAAGGAAGGGAAGGAAGGAAGGGAAGGAAGGAAAGGAAGGAAGGGAAGGAAAGAAGGAAGGGAGGGAAGGGAGGGAAGGGAGGGAAGGAAGGAAGGAAGAGAAGAAGGGAAGGAAGGAAGGGAAGGAAGGGAAGGAAGGGAAGGAAGGAAGGAAGGAAGGAAGAAAGGACTGAAGAAAGGAAGGACAGAAGGAGAAAAAGAAGGAAGAGAGGAAGGAAGGAGGGAAGGAAGGAAGGAAGGAAGGGAAGGAAGGGAGGGAAGGAAGGGAAGGAAGGGGAGGAGGAAGGAAGGGAGGAAGGGAGGGAAGGGAGGGAGGGAAGGAAGGAAGGGAAGGAAGGGAAGGAAAGAAGGAAGGAAGGGAGGGAAGGAAGGAAGAGAAGGAAGGAAGGGAAGGAAGGAAGGGAAGGGAAGGAAAAACAGACAAGACGGGGGAAATAGGAAGGGAAAAAGAAGGGGAAATGGACGAAGAAAAGAAGGAAAAGAAGAAGGAAAGGAAGAACAGAAATAAAGAGAAGAAAGGTTGGACGGACGGACAGAAGTAAAAAAAGGAGGAAAGATGGAAGGAAGGACAGACGGAAGAAAAGACACATGGATAGACGGGAAAAAAAGGAAGAATGGAAGGAAGAAAAAGGAAGGAAGGAAAGAAGAAAGATATGGAAAAAGAAAAGAGAAAAAGATTTAGGGAGAGAAGACCGAGGGAAGAAAAGAAGGAAGGAAGAAAGAAAGGAAGGAGAGAAAGAAGTTAGGATAGAAGAAAGAAAGCGAAAAAAAAAAGAAGGAAGGGGAAAAGGAAAGAATGGATGAATGAGTGAAAGAAGAAAGAAGGCAGAAAGATAGGCAAGCAAGCAAGTAAGTAAGTAAGAAAAAAGAAAGTTAGTTAACGGTTAACCCTTTGACAGGCAATCGGACCTTTTTGTCCCTACTTATTAATTTCACTCTGGCTAACGCCAGACGATTTTACTTGCCAACTGAGGACCTCTTGCAGAAATTTGCCTGTTAAAGGTTGAACAATGAAAGACGATTAACCTATACAAATGCAAGGTATGTTGACATTTTAAAAATAAACCTAACAATATAATTTACCAATTGCATTAAGCAGTCAATTCCGAACCACTCTCACTTTCAGAAGCTGTCCGAGTTTTCTTAGCACCCTTAATCATAAGTTTAGTAGGAGATATGACGTCACCCTTTTGCCAATCCACTTTTTGACCGTGTTGTGAAATAGCTTCATCCAATCTCTCCTCCATCATGCTCTCAGTAAGAACTCCTTCCTCGGAACCAAACGCACTCGCCTAGCGACAAATAGACAGAAATCATTTTCTAAAAATCTGCTTAAAGGACATTGGCAATAAATGTGTAGCCGGGATCTCGGTTACCCAGGCTGGCACTAAAAGCTACATACACGCGACAAAATTTGATTTTATCAGCTTTTTACGACATATTTTCAATTCAAAGTTCTGCTTTGTTCATGTATAGTTCATATTTGAAACAATGAGATTTCGTATCCTGTCAGAACTGATAAATTACGCAATTAGCACAACAAGCAAGCCAGCCCGGCTACACGCGTAAACTGACGCACAACTTGTTCACGGTTGTCAACAGGCGTGAACAATGTTGTGCTGCTCGCCGTGAACAATGTTGTGCTGCTCGCCGTGAACAAGTTGTCAACAAGTTGTTCACTTATGGTTCGAACAACTTGTTCACGGATAAATCAACAGTCATGAACAAGTTGTTCCAACAGCACATTTTTATAGCCAACAACGTTGTTCGCACATGATACAACATGTTGTAACAGCATGACGAAATAACAACGATGAACAACAATGTTACAACAATGGTGAACATGGTTGATGTATCAACACGTTCTTCGGTTGTTACAACATGCGTGAACAACGGTTGTTGTTTCATCAAGCTGTAACAACTTGTTGAAACAATGAAGTTCATTTATCAATGTTGTTCACATATGTCAACAAGTTGTTACAGCATTAATTGTTCAGGCAACAATGCTGTAACAACTTGCGAGATTTTTACGCGTGTAGGCGAACAAGCCCTTCTCATGTAAACACGAATGAAGACCAACTTGGGTAAACGGGCAAGCTCAGGTAGCCGGGCTGGCTAGCCTCCGTATAAACACCCTCTAAATGACTGAATTAGCAAGCGTTTTGGAATAAAAAAAATGTGTCGGTAAGCCAAAAGTCCTACATAAATCTCAACATTAGGGACCTTGGCAAAAGAGCCATTGTGCTTCAATTAAACATTAAAGGACAATGGCAATAAAAATGAAGTTTGTCAAATTTGAAAGAACTCGTAAAATTGTAATAGAAGATCTTTTTACAACTTTTTTGTATCTTTCTTCGTTTTTAAAATATTTCAGTTTGTTTGATATATAAATTAGATGATCTCTGACGTCCGGAGCAGGGTACAGTATTTTCATACATTACAAAATCACTTACACCTCTCTGATTGCTCAACATAGTGTCACAAGGCGTTTTTATGTGCACAGTTTCAAGTTATTTCGTTAAACAAACGTTAGAGATATAACTGATTTTGCTAGGTGTGAAAATCCTTAGTCAAAACGAGTACACTCACCTGCCAGGAGACAGCCAATTTTGCTATTTCTCTACCAGACAAGCCTTTAGTTTTCTCTGCAATAGTTCGGCACATAGAATTGAAGTCGAAGTCGTCGATTTTAAGACGTCTAAAACAAGAAAAAACTCGCGTCAAAATCAATAAGGCATCTCCTACAGAAAGCGTTGAGGTAGCATGCACCAAATTCCTAAGGCGATTCTCAGCAATGAACCTTTCTAATCCATAAGTTAAAAAATAGAAAACTTGCAATCATCAAGTTATAACAGCATCAGTAAAGTTGTTGTGGTTGTTGTTGTAGTTGTTGGTAGTGTTGTTGTTGTTATTGATGTTGTTGTTGCTGCTGCTGTTGTTGTTCTAGCTATTGTTGTTATGGTTGTTGTTGCTGCTGCTGTTGTTATGCATGTTGTTGTTGTTGCTGCTGCTGCTGTTGTTGTTGTTGCTGTTATTGCTGCTGCTGTTGCTTGTGCTACCGTTGTTGTTGTCACTGTTATTGATTGTGCTGTTGCTGCTGTTGTTGTTGCTTGTGCGGCAGCATCTACTGTTGTTGTTGCTACTGCTGTTGTTATTGTTGCTGCTGTTGCTTGTGCCGCTACTGTTGTTGCTGCTAATGTTCTTACTTGTGCTGCTGCTGTTGTTGTTGCTGTTTGTGTTTGTGTTGTTGTTGTCGTCGTCGTTGCTCGTGTTGTTAAACCCCCAGAAACGTTACATTATGAAAAACAGAAATCATACCTAGATTTTCGTCCAGTTACGGCAGCACCAAGAACATATTCTTCAAAATACTTTCGCACCAATCTTTCTCTTTCATCCGTCGATGGTAAAGAGAAATCAACCATTTCGTCGAGACGATCATTAATAGCCCAATCAAACTGATCAGGTTGATTACTTGCGAGAACTAGCATGAATCTTAAAGAAGACAAACGATTAGGATATCGAACTACGACATCAGTTTCAGAAAAAAACACACAGCGAGTATTTCACGCTTTTCTTTCGCTCTCAAATTCAATGGATAAAAGTGTTGTCCTTTTTCGTGGGACATTTTAAAACTGTTATCTAGTGTTATACAATATCATGACTTTTGTAGGCATTTTCATTGGTTGATTGTGATCTATTAAAGGACACACACACACAGATGACGTCAGATCAAGTCAGTAGACTTGTTTTTGATCATAGGCGTCGCAGCCCAATTCTGTCTTTCGTTGTTCCGAAAAATTTAGGGGTAAACATTGATTTTTAAGTCGTATTTTCAGTCTCAGTTTAACGCATGAATTTTTCGTGAACATTTCATAGCAATACAGATCGAAATTGCCCGAAATTTCCAGCAGAAAGTGCCCGAATTTTCCTTTTTAAAATATTTTCGGAAGGCAATTGCCCCCCCCCCCACACACCTAATACACCTATGTTGCTGATGCCCCCTTCGATAAACCACTTAGATTTTTATTGTATAAAACAAATAGACTACACTTTCATTTTTCTCTGTGTGTGTACTGTAATAGATCACATATGACAGTGATGATCTGGTAGGGGGGTGCTGAGCCAGCGAAGTGAGATGAGGCCCCCGGCGGGGTCCAGGGGCTGAGCTTGGTGGTGGGGCGGGGGGGGTAGGGGGGCGAAGCCCGCCAGAAAATTTTTTTTATACCTATTAATACCTATGAATCATATAATAGCTAATATATATGAATCGTATATCTATGAATCATATGATGGCTATGATACGCAACAATGCAATCTACTTGTTAATTACTACAGTACAGTGATTCCCAAACTTTTTCTTCTTCGTCACTGCAAACATGTGGAGGTTTACCTTCTAGAAGCTTCTCCAGTTCGATAAAGAAAAGCATTTAGCGTACTCCTCATGTCTTCACTAATACTTTCCTACAATAAAAAAATATTCACGATAAAATTGTACCGCAGTGTTGTAACGAAGTCGAGTCACTGAGATGTCAAGTTACAAGTCAAGTCAAGTCACGAGTGATTCGAATGTCAAGTTACAAGTCAAATCAAGTCAAGTCACGAGTGATTCGAATGTCAAGTTACAAGTCAAGTCAAGTCAAGTCACGAGTGATTCGAATGTCAAGTTACAAATCAAGTCAAGTCACGAGTGATTCGAATGTCAAGTTACAAGTCAAGTCAAGTCAAGAGTGATTCGAATGTGAAGTTACAAGTTAAGTCACGAGTGATTCGAATGTCAAGTTACAAGTCAAGTCAAGCCACGAGTGATTCGAATGTCAAGTTACAAGTCAAGTCAAGCCACGAGTGATTCGAATGTCAAGTTACAAGTCAAGTCAAGTCACGAGTGATTCGAATGTGAAGTTACAAGTTAAGTCACGAGTGATTCGAATGTCAAGTTACAAGTCAAGTCAAGACACGAGTGATTCGAATGTCAAGTTACAAGTCAAGTCAAGACACGAGTGATTCGAATGTCAAGTTACAAGTCAAGTCAAGTCAAGAGTGATTCGAATGTGAAGTTACAAGTTAAGTCACGAGTGATTCGAATGTCAAGTTACAAGTCAAGTCAAGCCACGAGTGATTCGAATGTCAAGTTACAAGTCAAGTCAAGTCAAGAGTGATTCGAATGTGAAGTTACAAGTCAAGTCACGAGTGATTCGAATGTCAAGTTACAAGTCAAGTCAAGTCACGAGTGATTCGAATGTCAAGTTACAAGTCAAGTCAAGTCACGAGTGATTCGAATGTCAAGTTACAAGTCAAGTCAAGTCAAGTCAAGTCGCGAGTGATTCGAATGTCAAGTTACAAATCAAGTCAAGTCACGAGTGATTCGAATGTCAAGTTACAAATCAAGTCAAGTTACAAATCAAGTCAAGTCACGAGTGATTCGAATGTCAAGTTACAAGTCAAGTCAAGTCACGAGTGATTCGAATGTAAAGTTACAAGTCAAGTCAAGTCACGAGTGATTCGAATGTCATGCCCTCAAACGCTAATTGACCAATCACAATAAGGCAGAGACCAGGGTCACGTGGGGGGTACGACAAGCCCATTATATAATATCACCTTCAATAGTGCATACAAAGGCTCTGCATCAACCAACCAATCAAACAGGGGTTTCATCAACGTTCCCAAGAATCCCTGTTTCGTAGCATGATAAAAAAATATCGGGTGTTGGGGAAAAAATTGAAGGATTCCATGAAGACTTACCGTACTTCGTTTCCTTAAGAACGCGTCAGCTTCATCAACAAAAAGCAGGACACCCTTGTTGCTGCTCGATGCCCAGTCGAATACTTTGTGCATTGCCGTCACACCCTCCCGTCCCATAGGAGCAATATCACCTCCAGTCATTATAGCGTAATCCATACCAGAATGCTTTGCCAAACTCTAAATAAGATTGAGATTAGAAAACGTCTGAATATTAAACAATTATTGGACGAGACTTTTTTTTATAACAATACTACCGCAACAGTAGGGCGCTCGTCGTGCCCAAAATAACGACGTGATCGCGGATGGCGTGTTATTTTTATTTTATTTTATTAACTTCGCCATATGTAACATACATAGAAATAAACATATAAATAACAGCAGATTAAACAATGGCAGGGGAACCACAACAGCGTTAGCCAATTACTGTGGGCCCTATACATACAAAAGATATAGAGAGATAACTATGAACAATAAAATCACAGTGCATTATAAGTATTACATAATTACATACAACAAGAAATTGGGTCAGTGAGACTCCGAACAGAGTTTCACTTGAGACAAATTGTTTTAAACGTGCGAGGTTCTTCACAATTATAAGAAGTTACCAACGATAAAAAATAATACTTCAGCATAACTGATTTAAATAAAGAAAGAGTATCTGTGTTAAGGTCAAGTTTGTCAGCAAGAGAGTTCCAAATTCGGGTGGTTCTGATGACGTAGGATTTTTGATAGGTAGTTGTTTTACATTTACGAATGATGAATTTAGTTGTGTTGCCATTAGAGGATCTAGTTGGTCTGGATATACGGATAACAGGAAGAACGGAAGATTTTAAACTGATTAATCCATGTGTTATTTTATAAAATAAAACCATGTCCAAATACTCGTGCCAATAACAAAGTGGAAAGAGCGACAAATACTGCATCCTATTATTGTAGTCAATATCACAAGAAAATGGCAGGTTGAGAATGTATTTGGTTGCTCTCCTCTGAATTTGTTCCAACTGCATAATCTGTTCTATCGACTGTGGAGCCCAAATTTGTGTCGCGTATCCCAAGTGGGGACGCACCAGAGCAAGATATAGCGTGCGTCTCACCGCAGTATTCTGGATAAACCTAGTGTTCCTTCGTGTGCTGTTAGGGCGCTGCCTCTCACCAATAGTTAAGCCCGATTAGACAGGGTTAGTGCTTGGATGGGTGACCGTCTGGGAACAACCCCGTTCTCGAGCTTGGGACTCACGTGAGTAGAGTTTAAATTGGTCTCTCCTGCGCTCCGAGGGTTTTTCGCCGGGTTCTCCGGTTTTCCTCCCTCCGTAAAATCAACACCTAGGGCTTAGCTGGGATCCGTGGTCTGAACTGTGTCGTATGGCGGCTGCTTAAAGCGCCTTTGATATGCCTCGACACGGCGGCCACATTGAAAAATCCTTAGGTGATCCAACCAATCACCACGCTCTATTCTATTAATATACTTCCGAAACGATTTCGATCTCCGTTCACACTGGAGCTGAAACGGCACAAAAAGCTATCCGATACAAGATGTACCTCTTTCGAGGAAATTGTTATTAAAACCTCAGGCAAATACTTTCCCGTACAGACCTCGCACTCGGTTAATAAAGTCGAATTCAATAATTGTTTTATTATACATTTCAGTTGAAAATGTAAAGAAAATCACTCCCTCAGAACCAAAAAAACGTTCATAAAACACAATTCAAAGACAGTTGCTTTGACGCCTACAGATAATCCCTCCAGAAACTACAAATAATAACATTGCGGACTCAGAATCTGACAATCACAGCGGTAAATACGACTAAAAGTACAGATATAAAAAATTCTCGCCAACTTTCTGACCAATTATAATCAAGGATTTAGAAAAAATGTATCACGACATTTTACTTTGATAAAGAGCTCCGCTCGCAACGTCAGGATTTCATTTTATTTCCCGCCACTAATAAAAACGATAATTTTTATACATGTATGATTATTTATGATAATCTCACATGTGCCCATTATCGTGAAACACATTAGAGTTTATTGCTTTATTTTTGTGGGGCAATAGGATTATTATTTTATATAATAAACAGAAGACTACATGGATGCTTGGAAATATGACATTTATTTCTCGTGTTGACCTAACCTGCAATCAGGCCAATTGTAAACTTCATATTTCCGCACATCCATGTATTATTCTCTATATCAAAACTAATCTCGGCAGTTTACCATCTTTTCACTTTGCTTTATCTAAAAACACTGTGAATCTCTCCAATCTTACCTTGGCGAACATTGTTTTTCCAGTTCCCGGTGGACCGTAGAATAATAAATTACGATAAACACCTCCATTGCGTTTTGTATTCGCCGTCGCTCTGGATATCTCCTTGAGACGACTTTCTAAGCTTGGCTGAAGTAGACGAAAAATTAATGATAACCCACAGAAATGAACGAACAGATAAAGATACAAACGAACAAACATATGGAAGAACAGACAGATGAACAAGGGAA
This sequence comes from Paragorgia papillata, assembly GCA_035771165.1. NCBI lineage: Eukaryota > Metazoa > Cnidaria > Anthozoa > Scleralcyonacea > Coralliidae > Paragorgia > Paragorgia papillata. Next base: position 886,041 of record JAWNZC010000081.1, read on the forward strand.
TGAATGAGCGAACGAATAGACAAATACATAGAATGCATGAATATAAATATATAAATAAATGAATGGATGAATGAATGAATGGATTGAATGGATGGAATGGATGAATGAATAAACATAAATGAATGAATGAATGAGCAAACAAAACAAACAAACAAACAAACAAACAAACGAATTAAGGAAAGGGATGAATGGAATAAATAGAATAAACGGAATAAATAGAATGAACAGAAAGAATAAATAGAATGAATATAGACGGAATGAATAAATGAATAGAATGAATGAATGTAGCGAACGAAGGAGGAAATGAATAATGTATGAATAAAATGGAACAATTAATCAATCAATACAAACATCGCACAGTAAAATATCTTCCAGGAGAACTCACTTTTAAAATAATTCCTTGTAGCGTATCTTGAGGTCTTAACAACCATCTTTTTATCATCTAATAAGACAAAAGATCTAGTTTACAATGGATTGCTTTAAATCAAGAAAGTAGTAGAAAAGGTCCAGCCTCTTGTAAAGAACTCGCGCGACCCTTCCTAGCAACTCTTCTCCCAGCATCACCACATTATATATACAGAACTAGAAATTACTATCGCAAGTAAAATGCTGCCTCAAATGGGACAAAAACCTTTAGTCTACTCCACAGGCAACTCTATGTAGTCTGTGGCCAATGTGACACCTCCTTGCCCACTCTACCCAAGATTGCCCACTCTACCTGAGATTGCCCACTCCATCCGAGATTGCCCACTCCACCCGGGATAATGCCCACTCCTCCCGAGATTATCCACTCCACCCAAGATTACCCACTCCATCCAAGATAGCCCACTCCACCCAAGATTGCTCCAAGCAAGATCACCCACTCCACGCAAGATCACCCACTCCACCCAAGATTGCCCATTCCACCCAAAATTGCCCACTCCACCCAAGACTGCTCACTCCACCCGAGATTGCCCACTCCACCCAGAATCACCCACTCCACCCGAGATTGCCCACTCCACCCGAGATTGCCCACTCCACCTGAGATTGCCCACTCCACCCAAGATTCTTCCACGCAAGATCACCCACTCCACCCAAGATTACACACTCCACCCGAGATTACCCACTCCACCCAAGATTGCTCACTCCACCCAAGATTGCCCACTCCACCCAAGATTACACACTCCACCCGAGATTACCCACTCCACCCAAGATTGCTCACTCCACCCAAGATTGCCCACTCCACCCAAGATTGCTCACTCCACCCAATTTTGCCTTAGTGACTAAGCTCTTGGCAACGGCTTCCGTAGCTCAGTGGTCAGAGCACTGCACTAGCATCGCAGGTTCAATTCCTAGCAGGAAGGCCTTGATGTTGCTTTTTTCGCAATTAAGACTGATAGAGTTATCGAGTATAAATAAAATTAGTTTAGTTTACACTGGTTTCCTCCTGTAATAACACTGGACCAATGAGGGATGGCCCTTACTGGACCTCTAGGAAGAACAGTGTAGATATGACTGATAGAGTTATATCCAGTATAAATAAAGTTATTATAAGTAATATTGGGCATTTCACTCGATGTTCTAAGGATTTTGGGTGAAGGAAAATTCGAGTGTAGAATATATACATTTTAAGACCAGACCGGGACCAGTTGCGAAAAATGCAACAACACAGGCCTTCCGGCAGGAATTGAACCCACGACCTTGCGATTCTAGTGCAATGCTCTGACCACTGAGCCACGGAGGACGTTGCCGAGAGCTTGGTAATGCCAGGAGAGAATTTGGTATATTATAAATCCTGAGAACATGCTATGTAATCGAGTGAAATGCCCAATATTACTTATAATATACCCAATTCTCTTCTGGCATTACCACCTTTTATATATACAGAACTCGCGATCAAGCTCTCGGCAACGCCCTCCGTGGCTCAGTGGTCAGAGCACTGCACTAGAATCGCAAGGTCGTGGGTTCAATTCCTGCCGGAAGGCCTGTGTTGCATTTTTCGCAACTGGTCCCGGTCTGGTCTTAAAATGTGTATATTCTACAATCGAATTTTCCATAAATAAAGTTAGTTTAGTTCACTCTGGTTTCCTCTTGTAGTAACGCTGGACTAATGAGTGTAGATATGATTGATAGAGTTATCCAGTATAAATAAACTTAGTTTACTCTAGTTTCCTACTGTAGAAATGCTGAACCAATGAAAGATGGCCCTTACTGGACCTCTAGGGAGAACAGTTTAGATAATGACTGATAGGGTTATCCAACATAAACTTAATTTAGTCAATCTTCTTGTAAAATGTCATCTAGCTGTTGTGCGTCCATACCTTGCCTTATTTCTCAGGGAAAATCTGCTTCAGCGACGAATATATAAAGCAGTGACGAATAGAGATGACAAAACTCCGACTAACAACGTTCTTAAAATGATGTTAGCAAAAGTTTTCACTTCTCGATTGTCTTCAAAAAACGTGTTGGTTATTTCTGCATATCTGTATTGACTTCTTTCAAATAAACTAGGAACGGTTTCAGAACGCTGTCAGTTCAAATTCCCAGTTCTCTATTCCATTGCAGAAGCCTTGTGGATTACTTCAACAGATCTTTGAATTAGCACGACGGTGAAGTGCATATGACACAAAAAATTAAGTTTGTCCTATTTGACAGAACACTTAAGTGACAAAGTAACATCTCTTTCAGACTTGAGACTTGACAAACATGACTTGCAACCGACTTGACAAACATGACTTGGTTGCAACACTGGTGAACTAAGTTTGTTCCAGTGAAATGTTCAAACCAAGGGTGGACTTATGTGAGACACATCTATGATTTGAGCACTTCGCTAAACCAAACCGCAGTGGTAGACATCAAAGCTTTGTTTTCATAGTTTAACCTCTGACTTAAACTTTTTTTGAACGTAGCTTAAAAAGTTACTGTTCATGACCCAACGTTTCGACACTCCGATCTAGTGTCTTCATCAGGGGTGATCATTATGGAGACTGGACTTGAGACTGGATTTGAGACTGGACCATTCTCGTCCCCAGAGCCTCTCCCGTGCTGGCGCGCTCAAAAGGCTCTGGGGGAATCCAAACCGGAACACCAAGATTCTTTGGTGTTCTTTCTAAAGCGCATGCGTTTAAGTTCGCCGGTTTGGGAGTTGGACACGAGATCATCGGCAGTTGTTTGCAATATAATTTTCCTTTCGTTTTCGATTCTGGCGGTTTGGCTGTCTCGTATTGACTCGTTTGACTTTGGAACAATTCTGATTGTGGTATATTCCGTTAGAAGAAAGTCCCTGTTGAGTGTGGCTCATCGCCGCGTTTATTCGGCGGGGCAAAAGGCATTAAAATTTACGAGTTCGCTTCAGAGCTTGGCAATACTAGAGCCGCGTCGGAATTTCTTCGTATTTACGGCTTCATTTAGTGAAGGTAGTTCTCTATAATATGTTGCACCGTTCGTTTATATTTGACGTGTATATTTCAATGAGATTCTTATTAATATGTACCATGCACGAACAGCCAGCAGTGTGCTGTGACTGCTGTCTAATATCGCCTATCGATTTCAAATTGCTGTCTATTCTGTGTTTGATTTAATTATATAATGGGAAACGGGTTGATTGCTTTGAAAAATGTTCGATTAAATTGTTCGGATTAGAACTATGACTAGAATTGTGCTTCGTTGTCAGTTTTCGTGTCTCAAATACTGTTTATTTATAAACATTCACTAAGCTCCATCGTTATATAGGCCTTTGAATTTGAACAACCAATCAGATCGCGATGATATATGGATTCCCCCAGAGCCTTTTCAGCGCGCCAGCACTGGAGAGGCTCTGGGGACGAGAATGAGACTGGACTTGAGACTGGACTTGAGACTGGACTTGAGACTTGAGACTGGACTTGAGACTGGACTTGAGACTGGACTTGAGACTGGACTCGAGACTGGACTCGAGACTTGAGACTGGACTTGAGACTGGACTCGAGACTTGAGACTGGACTTGAGACTGGACTTGAGACTGGACTCGAGACTTGAGACTGGACTTGAGACTGGACTCGAGACTTGAGACTGGACTTGAGACTGGACTTGAGAGTGGACTTGAGACTTGAGACTGGACTTGAGACTGGACTTGAGACTGGACTTGAGACTGGACTTGAGACTGGACTTGAGACTGGACTCGAGACTTGAGACTGGACTTGAGACTGGACTTTGAGACTGGACTTGAGACTGGACTCGAGACTGGACTTGAGACTGGACTCGAGATTTGAGACTGGACTTGAGACTGGACTCGAGACTTGAGACTGGACTTGAGACTGGACTCGAGACTTGAGACTGGATTTGAGACTGGACTTGAGACTGGACTCGAGACTCGAGACTGGACTCGAGACTTGAGACTGGACTTGAGACTGGACTTGAGACTGGACTTGAGACTGGACTTGAGACTGGACTTGAGACTGGACTTGAGACTGGACTTGAGACTGGACTTGAGACTGGACTTGAGACTGGACTTGAGACTGGACTTGAGACTGGACTTGAGACTGGACTTGAGACTGGACTTGAGACTGGACTTGAGACTGGACTTGAGACTGGACTTGAGACTGGACTTGAGACTGGACTCGAGACTTGAGACTGGACTTGAGACTGGACTTGAGACTGGACTTGAGACTGGACTTGTGACTGGACTTGAGACTCAACTTGAGACTGGACTTGAGACTTGACTTGTGACTGGACTCGAGTCTGGACTCGAGACTGGACTCGAGACTGGACTCGAGACTCGACTCGAGACTGGACTCGAGACTTGACTTGTGACTTGCAACACTGGTGAACTTAGTTTGTTCCAGTGAAATGTTCAAACCAAGGGTGGACTTATGTAAGACACATCTATGATTTGAGCATGTCGCTAAACCAAACCGCAGTGATAGACATCAAAGCTTTGTTTTCATAGTTTAACCTCTGACTTAAAAGTTTTTTGAACGTAGCTTAAAAAGTTACTGTTCATGACCCAACGTTTCGACACTCCGATCTAGTGTCTTCATCAGGGGTGATCGTTGTGAAGACAGATTAAGACTATTAGGGTAACCTTTGTAAACACGAGAAACAAAAAAAAACAAGACGTGTACGAGGGCAAGTGTAACCCGGGTGCTAGGGTAACCCCCCCTACCTCCTTGTAAACAGGCCCAATCTCGTTCCCAGAGTCCACGTTCCCCACACGGGAAACGAGACTCTGGGATAATCCGTTTCAAACCGTTACGTTATTGGCTGAATAGTGAGCATGAGTTGGTCTGAAGTGACCGGAAGTAGAATTAATAAAACCAAAATAACAAAGATGTCGGACGACAAGATTCCAGTGAAGACGTTGCCGCGATCGATATCTTCGCCGTATGTGTGTAGATGCTGTAATTCGAGCTTCGCCAGCAACCCCATTGACTTGTTTGGGGAAAAGTCAAACAAGGAGAACCTACTATCCAGGTTCCGCTCGGATATTGACGCATGCGTACCTCAACCGGAATAACAAGAATCCTGTGATTTGAAACGGATTATCCCAAGAGTCTTTCGTTTCCCGGGTGGGGAAAGTGGGCTCTGGGAACTAGATTGAAACGTGAAACGCTCCATTAAATCGTGATGATGACGGTCTATTACCAGAAGCCTATTTGCATCTTGTTGATAGGTAACGTCATCAACGGTTGTACGAGAGTATAAATATGAGTCCTGTCTTCACAACGATCACCCCTGATGAAGACACTAGCTCGCAGTGTCGAAACGTTGGGTCATGAACAGTAACTTTTTAAGCTACGTTCAAAAAACTTTTAAACCAGAGTAACGTTAAAATATATATCGAATTCTTCACCTGGCTGATGATTGACAACAGCTTTGCCTGGTTAATCAGCTTTAGCATACAGCATACTACAACTGAGTACTGACTGCTAGTCTGCCACTGACTGCTTCCAACTACAACCGAATATGCTGCGAAGAGGCAGACTCAACAAGTGAAAATACTCGAGTGGCGTTGTGTATAGAACGAATACGGTGTTGAAATTACTCTTGGAACAACAAGTTATTCATTCGCTGTCTTTTTCATTATTTCTTTTCCTTTCCTTTTGAAAGCCGCGTTGTAGAACTGTAGAACAGTACATTCCTCCTATAGACACTCTGCATCCTCGTTCCCAGGGCCTCCTCGTTACACTGGAAAATCGGAGGCCCTAGAATCCAGGACATCCGGTTTTCATCTGACCAGGACATTGAGTCATTGAATGTATCACTCACATCGCCCTGGGTGCGAGCATGGACATAATATAACGAAACAAACGAGATACACTCAGATATTTGAAGAAAAGCTGCTTTATTATGGTTTGGTGTTTACTGTTCTTCCCGCTGGACAAAATAGCACAATTTCGCTTACCGAAATGCTATTCAAAGGTAGGTTGTTTACGAACATAATTTGCCGTCGCCGTCGAATGAGTCACCGAGTCACGCTATGTCTAAAACCGTTCGATTTTGAGAGTTAAATGATGAAACTCATCGCAGATCCAACTCGCTTAAGGAATCCTACTTTGTTGGCTTTATTTGTAGACTTTTTCGGTGTTATCTGAGCGATAATCTTCACTCTATTCACACCGTTGTTTGACAGTTGAAAATATATTTGCCCACTTCCTGTTTTCGACAATAGCCTTCGTCCGGTCAGGGCCTCCGATTTCCCAGTGTACCGAGGAGGCGCTGGGAACGAGGACGGGACCTCTAAATTGTTTTACGTGGTCTTTAACGTATTTTCACTTTCAACCTTCTTCACCAGTAAGCTTTTATCACCAGTAAACCTTCTCAAGTGCTTGCCGCACTCCCGGAGCTTTTTACCCACGGTGTTACGCACATCGTTCACTCCCATCACACCGACCCTGCCTCGAAGAACGTCGTTGTGATGGGAGGGAAGGACGGGAATAATGGGGGTTTTAAATAACGTAATAATGTATCATAATTAAAGTGTTTATGAAACAAACATTAAGTCTGTCCTATTTGGAAAAAAACCCAAAACCCGCTCAAAATGACAGAATAACTTCTGCAGTTTTTTTTCAGTTTGTTTTGATATGTAAATTAAACAACTTGACGTCACATGTGCATAATGAGTTATATTGTTGTTACTGGTGTTGGTGCGTTGTTAGTGTTGCTCCTGGTGTTGGGGTTGTTGCTGCTGTTGTTGCTGCTGTTGTTGCTGCTGCTGTTGCTGCTGCTGTTGTTGCTGCTGTTGTTGTTGTTGCTGGTTTGTTGCGGTTGCGGTTGTTGTTGTTGCTGCTGCTGCTGTTGTTGCTGCTGCTGTTGTTGCTGCTGCTGCTGTTGTTGCTGCTGTTGTTGCTGCTGCTGCTGTTGTTGCTGCTGCTGTTGTTGTTGCTACTGCTGTTGTTGCCGTTGTTGTTGCTGCTGCTGGTGTTGTAGCTGTTGTTGCTGCTGCTGCTGCTGTTGTTGTTGTTATTGTTGCTGCTGTTACTGCTGTTGTTGTTGCTGCCGGTTAGTAAACTGTTGCATATTTTACGCATTTGTTGGTCAGTTAGCCAATGTTTTGCTGGCAAATCAATGCCTTCTACCTCAACACTCAGCCCGATCAATTATAACTGTCTGCAGTCTCTAAATTGTTTTATGCTGTGTTTAACATGTTTTCACTTGGACCTTCCTTACTAGTAAACCTTTCCTCATAAGTGCCATGCTTGTAGCTTTCCCCCCTACATTATTATTCCTATCTATTCCTCCCATCACAAACGTCGCATTTCAAACAACGTTATTGTGATAGGAGGGGAAGACGGGAATAACCAGCGCCTTTGATATATGCCTTCGACTCCAGAAGACGTTGATCTGCGTCCTTCGTAATTCAGCCACTGGCCGCAAGTGAAGATGATTAGCCCCAGTCCTTTCCTGTTTATCGTGTTTTTTCACCTTGAACGTTCCTTACTAGTCAAACTTTCACAAACAAGTGCTACTTGCAGCTTTTCTCCAATCACAATCAATGTATTTCAAACATATTGTGAGAGGAGGAGAGGTCGAGAATAATCAGATTTTCATAGTACTCGGATGGGGGTGACCGTTTGGAATGACCTCGTCGAGCTTGGAACTCATGTGAGTAGAGTTGTAGTTGATCTCTCCTGTGCTTCGAGGGTTTTTCGCCGGGTTCTCTGGTTTAGCTGTGATCCGTGGTCTGAACTGTGTCGCATGGCGGATGCCTGGAGCGTTTTTGATATGCCTTCGACTCAGCCACGTTGATCTACGTCCTTCGCAATTCAATCACTGGCTGGAAATGAGGATTAGCCCCCAGTCCTTTCCGTCAAATTGTTTCATGTGGAAACTTTCCTCACCGGTGCTACTTGCAGCTTTTCCCCATACATTATTATTCCTATGCTTTCCTCCCATCATAATAACAGTATTTCAAAACCATTGTTGTAATGGGAGGGGAGGACGGAAATAATCAGGTTTTCATTCTTTGAAGAAACATTTATAGAACCGGTTGCCTAAAAGCACAGCTCAAAAAATCTGCGGTGCCGAAGCACGCTTGCATGGGAGTATGATCACTAGATAAACGGTTGGTGTGTGCCATTGAACTCCAAGTAAACTGGAACGCTAACTCCATAAGACAGGCCCTATGATTGGGCGAAGTCAAACTTCCGGCCGCTGGGGGTAGCCATGCACGTCCACAGAACTAATGAAGTGCACAATGAAAAACTGAAAACTCGCTGCAAAAAACAACCAGAAAATTTACAATTTTTTAGACACGGCTTAAAGTTTTTTAGAGATGATAACGAAGAAGCTAGTATACGTATTGGGCTTATCGGCCTTCAGTACCTAACTATTTCTACCCACGAAAATGGATTGAACGACGAAATACCTGCCGAACTAAAGGAAAATTCGAGTCCGAAACTCGTACGGAAAATGCAGGTTTTTCTTATTTTTCTTTGTTATCTCAAACGTTTGAATGTTTTGATTTAAATGTTTGCAGAGAAATGTCTAGCCTGCGAATACAGCCGCCTCACATCGGGACCCCCAAGAGAGATGTCTGCGACTCGAGAGTAAAAATATCCGTACTGATGACGTAGAGTCCGTCCTGAATCAGGACGAAGCTGCTGATTGGCTTAGTAGCTTAGAATGGCTCAGACGCTCACACCAAGATCAACGTCAATGCTCAGTTTCTGTCCTAAATTCTAAAGCGAAAGCCTAGTTATTGCCAAACAAAGGAAAACGGATAGCTATTCCTCTCACTACGAGTTCGATTTGCGATAAATCGCAAGATTTCCTATCGAAATCCAACGATTTTCCAGTCATCAAGCGGGACTTCTGAGTTCGATTTCGATAGGAAATCTTGCAATTTATCGCAAATCGAACGCGTAGTGAGAAGAATAGCTATCTATTTTCCTTTGTTTGGCAATAACTAGGCTTTCGCTTTAGAATTTAGGACAGAAACTGAGCATTGACGTTGATCTTGGTGTGAGCGTCTGAGTCTTTCTAAGCTTCTAAGCCAATCAGCAGCTTCGTCCTGATTCAGGACGGACTTACGTCATCAGTACGGAATTTTTACTCTCGAGTCGCAGACGTCTCTCTCGGGGGTCCGGATGTGAGGCGGCTGTATTCGCAGGCTAAGAAATGTCCGGTTCGCGAAGTTCGTTTGCGAGGGTATTCCAGATACGCGACACTCTCACTACATAACTGTTCTGAAAACATAGCGTTCTAGTTTTAGGTATGTGGTATGTAACGAGAGAATTGTTCGTTGTTCGAAGGTTCATGGTTAACTTCACTTTGTCAGCTTCTTTAGGCAGAATATCCGCATCAATTACAACAAAACCTCGAGAAGCTTTGAATAAAAATATAGCGAGTCTCGCTTTATAGGGAATATCAGTGTCGAACGGCATACCCAATATGAATTTTGTTGCCCTGCGTTGAATTATTTCTAGTTCTGCGCGCAGAGTGACAGTTTGTGGGTTCCAGACTTGCGAGGCGTAGGCAAGGTTGGACCTCACAAGCCCAAGATCAGACTAGTTCCTAGTCCTCTTTTCACTCGAACGTATTTTGGTGACGTCACAGAATAGGGATCGAGCGAGAGGATGAATCCTGCTGGAGCTCGGATTCTTTAATCTTTATAAACGAGGGCACTAAACAAACTTCTTCTTGACTAGCAGACAGCAAACGAGTAGGTTTCTTTGTTTTACATTACGTTAAAAGGTTGTTACATACGAGGCTTTATAAAGTAGTGTTCGGCGTAGGAAGTGATTGTGTTGAAACACATTTATACAAATCGAAATACGCTATTTTAACGTTTCGGCAGTAGACCAACCTTGCTATACGATGTTATAAAGAATTGTGCAGACCAACGTGAGTGTTATCTGCCTTGGTTTTCCGCCAAACGGCCGTTTGGTGCCTGTATAATTTGGGGCCAGTTTTGGGGCCAAGCAAAACATTTTATTCCAGGACTCTCACAATTTCGGTCAGCCGCTCGACGTTAAAAAGAGAGGCCTGGCAACCAGGCTGGCCCAAGATAGAGACAGCGACGAGTATTTACGTTACGGACTTTGATAGTCGAACGTCTGACTACACCATGTTTAATGCGGTATTAGTAAATCTTTCCCTACGGATGCTCCTTGCATCTTTTCCCTTTGATATTATTATTCTTATCCTTCCTCCAATCACAAACATATTTCAAAGCAAATGATTGTTATTGGAGGATAGGACGGCAATAAATAATCAAGTTTCTATTCTTTGAAGGAACATACTCCCAAGCGTTTTTCGCCACAGCAAATTTCTCAAGCTGAGCTTTAGAGAGTCAGCCATTGAATAGCACTTGGTTAGCTCTCTACGATCAACGGTGCTAATTCCCCGGGACTCACAAGATTGAACGGATTCTAAGTCGGGCTGCTATGAAGATGTACCAGAAGTAGCCTATTCCTTGTGTGTGTAAAGCTCTTTACACACACAAGGATGGAGTAAATAGTTTACCCGAAGCCGGGTGTATATTGTATTTCCAAGCGAGTGTGGTCTGGTATATACCGGAGAATACTGGTAGGAATCTCGCAACTCGTCTGAAGGAACATAAGGCCTGTTGGGCTAAAGCTCAGCTTGAGAAAACCGCTGTGGCAAAACACACGCTTGGGAATATGACCACCATATAAAACGGGAGGATTCTTTAGTATAGTCTTTAGGCCTTCCTCGGTTAACGCGTTTCAGAAGTGATCCGAACGGACTTAGCAAAATTCGTAAACGCTTTCACTTTACGGCTTGGTTGTTTATTGAGGAAGTATTGTGATGTTATGATTTCCTAAGTGTTTCCCGACATTTACTATTTCAATTTTTGTTGTCGTCGTTGCCGATGTTGTTGTTGTCCTTGCGGTTGTTGCTGCTGCTGCTCTCGTCGTCGTTGTAGCCGTTGTTCTTGCTGCTGCTGCTGCTGTCCTCGTCGTTGCTTCTTCTGCAGAGTTGAACTGCCACCATTATATATAAAAACACGACTTATAAACTACACAGCTCCAAGAATAACCAGTTCCAGGATGTTGTCTCTCCAAATTCCACTCCTCTGTTTCCAAAATACACGTTCATTATTCCTACACTGATTATAACCACGAATTAGCTAGATGTTTCGTAATACAAGAACAAAATATCACTTCCTTGTATTACGAGACATCTTACCAATCCATGGCGTCGTGTCCAGAATATATGGAAGGAAAATTAAAGTAGAAACTCCAGGTCTAGACCAACAACCTACGTTGATGTTTTGATGATGACGATGTTGTTGTTCTCGTTGTGTGTTGCTATCGCTGTCGTCGTCGTGAATGTTGTCCTGCTGTCGTGTATTGTTGTTGTCGTCGTCGTATCGTAGTTGTCGTCGTCGTTGTAGACTGTAGTTGCTGTCGTCGTCGTCGTTTGTTGTTGCTATCGTCGTCGTCGTAGTTGTTGCTGCTGCTGTCGCCGTTGTTATTGTCGTCATCGTGGGTTTTGTTGCTACTGTTGTCGTGGTGTTGTTGTTGTCGTCGTCGTGGTTGTTGCTGCTGCTGTTGTTGTTGTCGTCGTTGCTGTTGTTGTTATTGTCGATGTTTTTGTTGTTATCGATGTTGTTCCTGGTGGTGGTGTTGTTGTCGTCGTCGTGGTTGTTGTTGTTGTTGTTGTTGTCGTCGTCGTTGTTACTGTTTTTGTCGTAGAGTAAAATAGTCTGGTGTTAGACAAAGTAAAATAGACTTGTGTTAAACAGTAATATAATCTGGCGTTAGACAGAGTAAAATAAATAATAAAGCATTTTTTTGCAAACATGCATTTCAAAACATTGTAGCAGGAGGAGAGGACGGGAATAATCAGGTTCTCATAGCATTTGGGTGGTTGACCGTCTGGGAATGACCCAGTTGTCGGGCTTGGGACCCATGCGAGTAGAGTTGTAGTTGATCTCTCCTGTCCTTCGAGGGTTTTTCGCTGGGTTCTCCGGTTTTCCTCCCTCCGTACAATCAACGTCGTGATTCGTGTCGTGTGGCGGCAGCCTGGAGCGTCTTTGATATATATGCCTTCGCCTCGTTGATCTGCGTCCTTCGCAAATTCAAACACCGGCTGCAACTAAAGATGACTAACCAATGGTCCTTTATCCGTATTGGACGATGTTTGAAGTAATCGAAAGGAATATCTTAGTCCACGAGTGAATTGTGTTAACTTGGTACCAACTCTTGGGAAGAACTTCCACCTATGAATAAATCTAAATTGATGCACGGATGGAAACTCTTTCCATGAATTAGTTTTAGAAATTCCAGGCAGTTTTAGGCTACTTCTGATGTAGTTAAAGTCCTCAGCTTTGAGTAGATTAAATGTTTATTTATTTATTTAAAAATATTTATACACGGTAGCCTATTCAACTAAATTACAGTTGTTTTTCAAAGAGCCGTGTGCTAGATAAAATAACAATTACATGCGCTACAAATATTAAAGACTACCTAAACTAATACAGTAATATTTACTAAAAATTATATTTACAGTTAAAAATGTGACTATATAAAAAGTTTTAAGAGTATAAAAACATTCATTATTCGCTATTCTCGTAAGTCTTTTCATCATTAGGTAATGATGTTGTTGCTGCTGCTGTTGTCCTTGCTGTTGTTGTTGCTACTGTTCTTGTTGTTGCTGTTCTTGTTGTAGTCGATATTGTTGTTATTGTTGCCTTTGCTGCTGTCGTTGTTGTTGCTGCTATTGTTGTCGATTTGTTGTTGCCGTTGCTGCTGTTTTTGCTGCTGCTGCCGTTGTACCTGCTAATGTTGATGCCGCTGTCGTTGTTTTTGCTGTTGCTGTTGCTACAATTATTTTGTCTATCACATTTATTTAGATTGTCAGCGTTCGTTAACGTTTGAAAGTCTAGCAGTGTATCAAACTTTTCGAGCCGTTTAGAACAATAACAATACCATAAATAGAACCAAAACAATAGTCTAGACTTAGATCTTGAAGAAAACATTGTACTTCGTGCAAACTATCGTCGCCATCTACCATGATCAAAGAAAAGCACATCATCTGGCAGAGACAGAGAGACTGAGACCAAAGTCAATCGAGATATGGTCTGGAAACTCGACAAACTTCAAAGCGCCTATAATGAGCTGGGATTTTATGTTGAACCGTACCTTACACCGTGCACATCCTTTGTTTTAGGTTAATTAATATTTAAATAGCACGGTTGAGCGATTGAACTGAAACGTTGCTATTGGACAATTCGTTCATTATACTAAAATACAATGTGTTCACTGACCATGCACAAAAATGCATAAAGGCGAACAAAAAGATAGACCAAAGACTTTAGCGGAGTTTCCAGACCATATCTCGATTGACTACGCTGAGACTTATATTCCCGTTGTCTCTCTTCCCATCGATCAACACACCATTCTAATCTCCCTCCACTCCCATCCCTCCCTACGCGGTTTTGCAACTCCTCGCAATAATAAAACAACACAAAAACCTCCGCGAAAGAGAGAGTGAATAAGTCCGGAGTAACACAAGAACTCAATGTGAAGATGAGATGTCTTCCTGTAAAGACTTGAGAAGAACGGTAATATTCCAATATAAAGGACCGATTGCAGAAACGCCGTTCAACCGTTGTTTACGATAATCAGTGTTTAAACGAGTTTTAAAATGCCAGATAAGCTGCAAAAATGCTGATCGACAATTAACTATATTGTCTTTGGTTTTGTAATGTTGTGGTCGACGATGGTTAAATCCGAAATTATATCTTGTTTAGCTACTCACTGTCTCATCCTTGAAGTGCCTATGATAGGAAAATTAAGTTTGTTTTAACGTAAAATATTTCTTTGCTAAGCTTTCGGCCTGTTGGCTCAGGCCTTCATCAGAGCAATGACAACAAGCTGGTGGCTCACGTCATTTATAAACTAAGCAACTGATCAATTAAATCACGTAAGAATACAATGGCGTATCACGTTAATTTTATTAATTAGAAAACAAAGTCAAGGATGTTCTTAGAATAGGGCACACCACGTGCTGTTTAATGGCCATCCCTCCTGAGAAATAGTGTGACGTTTGGAAAACTTTTGTCATTGCTCTGATGAAGGCCCGAGTCAACAGGCCGAAAGCTTAGCAAAGAAATATTTTACGTCGTGTTTCCACAAAACTTATTTATATTACATTATCGCCATGAAAACTTTCAAAGAATTAATAAGTTTGTTTTATTTGAAAGAACACTTAAAATGACAAAATTAAAGTATTTTACAGTTTTTGGTTTCCTTGCTTTGTTGTCGAGATATTCCAGGTTGTTTGATATGTAAATGTCACATGATGTGACGCACACGTGCATAATGTAATGACTTAGCGGAGAAGATTATATATCTTTGTTATTATCAAACGAAAATATTTGAAATCTTGCGTGTTTGATGTACTGTTTAAAGGTGACGTACAGTCCGTTATGTGCATGACCGCAATGTGGTCCCCAAAACATGACATTCGTAGATAATTACATGAAGTACTCAGCAAAATGTAAACCGTTAGGAACAACATGGCAGAAAACCAAGCGATTCGGCCGGATTATCCTCGGATTTCTTCTATTTCTCCTGAAAATGTTTTGTTTTGGGTAAGTAATGAATGGGAACCAAGAAAAGCTTACAATCTTGAGTAAGGTATTAGTATTATTTTTGTAAATAAAGATGTACACATTAGTTTCGTACATGCGCAGAACGGACTGTACATCCCCTTTAATCTTAACGAGCAGGAGTGTTTTATCAGATATAAAGACACGAGGCGAAGCCGAGTGTTTTTATATCTGATAAAACACGAACTGCGAGTTTATTGAACGGCTTCAGAAACGAACCACTTGGTAAGTTCATTGGCGTAGTAAGTTTGAAAAATAACCTTGTCTAAGCCGAGAAAATCAAAGCTAAAGTTTATGTAAATCAGGAGGTATCTTTATCACAATAAAGACACCGATTAAACTTTAATTTCTTTTGAATTTTCCTCATGAATTATTAATGAGTTTTTGAAGTTGTGGGAGAAACACACGCACACACGTCCTCTAAAAGTAAGTTTGGTTTAAAAGCAAAAATATATAGCTTTTTCCGCTAAGGGGGTGTTTACATGGGGGTATGACTTTCATACCGGTACGAGTTCGCCCCGGTTCCTATTGTGGCTCTGTGGTTGTTTACATGATACCAGTACATGATACCGCGTATCATGTAAACATGCATGGATTCAACTCGTGGCCAGTATGGCTTGTACTGGTATGAAATTTTGTACTGGTATCACGTAAACAACAACAGAGCCACAATAGTGACATTTACATATCAAACAAACTGAAATATCTCAAAAACGAAGCAAGGAAACCAAAAACCGCAAAAGATGTTACTTTGTCATTTTAAGTATTCTTTCAAATAAGACAAACTTAATTTTCGTTTCACAGGCACTTAAACACTGTCTAACTAAATCACAGTTTCTGGAATTAATCTAAAATCATGACTGTCTTGATTTTTTTCGCGCGAAGCGACTTTCTTTTGTTCGGATTCAATAGATTTCTGATTAGTTCCAGCTCAGAGCTCATGAGACAAAAGAAAAAGTCGCTTCGCGCGAAAAAAGTCGTCTAGTGGAAAACCGGCTTTATTCACAACAATGCGGCGCTTAATCGAAGCACTGTCAGAAAGAATTGTTCGAGAAGCCAAACAAAAAAAACACAAACTAAATTGCAGTGTTTTTAAGTTCAAAGTGAGTATATTTCAATATATGCTCTCCCAACTCTCTCTTGAAACAGGTTTGTTTTGTTGTTAACATTTCTTGTTATCGTTTACAAATAAAATAATTTTTAAAGAGCGCCGCATCCGAAACACTAAAAATTTAAAGAGCGCCGCGGCGCTTAAACGAGTAAATACGGTATTTATATGGTTGAACTGCAAAGACATTCAGTTAAAAATTACCCTGCAAATCTTAGTAGGAACAGTACTCACCCAGATCGGATGTCTTACTGCTCCAGGCAAAGTCAGTCTTGATGTTTCGCGGATTAAGGATGGCTTACCTAACCTCGCTTCTATATATCTGGAAAAATAATGTTCAAAATGCATCTTATCACCTATATATCATCAACTAATTCGACTATCATCGCCTACAAGATCATCACCTATGATCATCTCTCATCAACTATCCAATAATCTTGTACGGTATCTCTATTCAACTATAGTTCCTATAGATGGTAGTTCTATGTGGAGTTTGACTATTTTGTTTGACTCTTCTTGTTTTCCCGCTTCTTTATAGCTGACGTCAGCGTAACTAACTTTGAGAGCCTACTACGTTTTGAGCGCTTGAGGAAATTCTGCTCTTTAAGCCCCGCACAGACGACCAAGTTTTCCTTGACAAGTTTTTCCTTGACAAGTTTTATTTGTTCGTGTGTACGACACAAATTGACAAGTTTTTCCTTGACAAGGAGCCTTGTTCAACCAGCCAGCTTTTGAACAAGGAAATTTGTTCGTGTGTATAGTCGTCAAGGAAAACTTGACAAGATCATCTCCTAAGTTTATTACGCGATCATTGCCGTCAAGGAAAACTTGTCCAACCGTACACACGAGCAATTATAACTTGTCAAGGAAAATTGTTGGGAAAAAATTGTTCATCGTACACACGAGCAAGGAAAACTACCAAGGAACTTGTCAAGAAAAACTTGGTCGTCTGTGCGGGGCTTTATAATAAGCGTTCATGGTCTGTTCACAAATCAAGTGTCAGTTTTACCTTCCAACTACACCAGTCCCTTGTCGAGCTGCGTAAATACCGAAAGCAAAGAGAGTTATCCCAGCTGCCTAAAAACATATAAAAATTCTTTTTTTTTTCGTCAACCTTCGGGGGACAGCGAACTCAGTGGGGGAATAATGATATTAGGTGCTACTTCGAGTGACGAACTATACCGGGTGAGATTCGAACCCGCGACCTTCGGTTTACTAGTCCGACGCTCTACCGACTGGAATAATGGTATGAAATAGAGTAGAGATTTTCTCTACTTACACGATATGCAGCCTAGTCCCAGGCTCTCTATCTTCGCTGTTTTAATATTTGCACGCTAGCATGGGCGCCCTATGCCGGAGCGCTGCGACAGAGAGCCTAGCAGATTTCGGTAAAATGGTCCCTGATTTTCAAAATGTGGGCCCTTGTCACCAGGCCCCATCTCGCTCGTAAAATAATAGAATATATTATTTTCACAACGGCTACAAAACCAGGTGAGTAATTTTGATTTGTTTTATTACTTGTTCCAACCCAAGAAGAACCTGCTTTACCTCGATATGTGATTAAATTGATATTTATACCACTTGACCTGTATTTGGGTATTAATTAACATTGGTAAGTTATTACAACGAATATATTTACGAAGTACAGAAGATATTGAAGGTGATGAACTCATTAAACTTTAGGTGAACTGCTGGACTTCGAAGACGAAATTTATTGACTTATCGGCCGTTTAATTAAAGCCCTTATTTTAGAATTTCTTAGTTGTTAAAACGTGCTTGTTTAAAAGTTACATATGGTGTACCATTTCTTTCCTATTGAAGGTATGCCAAGCGTAAACAATTTGTGTTTTAACCTTGTCAAGTGTATAAAAATGCTGCCATCTTGAAA
Organism: Paragorgia papillata; assembly: GCA_035771165.1. Classification (NCBI taxonomy): domain Eukaryota; kingdom Metazoa; phylum Cnidaria; class Anthozoa; order Scleralcyonacea; family Coralliidae; genus Paragorgia; species Paragorgia papillata. The sequence goes on from JAWNZC010000081.1 coordinate 904,077, forward strand.
ATACTGAAATCTGCTAGGCGTTCTAGAGCACCTTGAGCGGTGATGTCAAACCTAGGTACCAGTCTCATCAAATACGCGCGTGCTTTAGAAACAAATCAGTATTCAATTTACTCAAGTTGTTTTAATAGCTTTGGTTTGTTGAAAACCGAGGCGAAGCCGAGGTTTTTGAACAAACTTCGAGGTGTTTGGATATCCTGATGAAACACTCTTCCGAGTGTTTGATATAGCATCTCAAACAAATTAGTATTTTAAGAGAAAATCAAGTTGAAAGTTTGCTTAATTTATGTAATTTCTTCCTCCGATATCCAAACCACAGACACGGTACTGATTTCCTTTGTGTTTTCCTCATGAATTATTAATGATTTGAGATATAATATTCTCAAACTCATTAATAATTAAATAATTAATTATCGTAGCCAATCCATGAACGTATGTATACCACAGCACATGCATGAGTTTTGATACCCAATGTAAACCTGTAGGAAACTTCCTAAGGAAGTGAACTGGATCACATTTCTTAATCTGCATATTGAAATCAATGAAGAAAACACCGCAAATCGCGATGCGAATACTCGTTTGAGAAGCAAGATCAAACACTCGTTTATCGTGTTTCATCAGGGGACTTCAAACACTCGAAAACATTTGTTCTCTCGTGTTTCGAACCCCTGATGAAACGCTCAAATTCGTGTTTGATTTATTACTTCAAACCAAAGTAAACTAAAGAGGAAAATAATTAAGTAGACTTACTGCAGTCGTTACTTTATCCCAATCAGAGATAAAAGCGTTCATGCCAGCACCCAGTATACTTCCAGCTGTCCTAAGACAAGGAAAACATTCCTGAGTAAATTCCTCTACAGTACAGTACTGTAGCTGCTTATAGATACTAACTTACAATTTGATAAACCAAATGACACAAGTCTGGTTATAAAAATGATAGCCCAACAAATAATTTTTAAAGGGTATTGGCAATAAAAATTAAGTTTGTCTCATTTGAAAGAACTCGTCAAATGGTATAAGAAGACCTTTTACAATTTTTCCATATCTGTTTTGGTTTTGGAAATATTTCGACCAAAGACAGCGTGCTGTCCGCCATCTTGGAATTATTTTCGACATGCAAAATTATGCATGTGACGACATAAGCAGGGTAAAGTGAAATTTTTAACTTGCCAACCTTTTGACACTATGAGCTAGAAACTCGATTTTGTTGCGCTATTTCCATGTTAAATTGACCCACAACATTTAAAAAAGCCTTCCGTGGAAATTTGGTCACCCACGGAGTAGTTTCATCAGGTTTACCCTGCTTGCGACCTCACCAATTTCCTAGTTAATTAGACCCAATATTACAACAAGATGGCGGACACCACGCTGTCTTTGGTCGAAATATTTCAAAACACAAGAAAGATACAGAAAAATTACAAAAGGTCTTCTTATACCATTTGACGAGTTCTTTCAAATGAGACAAACTTAATTTTTATTGCCAATATCCTTTAAACTGAGCCGTATCAAACACGAATTGCATCGGAAAAGATGAATTATATGTAATAATACTTTAAAATTAGAATTGTTTCCAGAGATTTGTTCAAAATATTCAGCACAAGAAAAACGTTAACCAATGCACTTTTTCAGCTACAGTAACCAATCTAACGTTAAAGCAAAGAACTGCTAAGATTAGTTTTACGGTAGTAACGAAATACCGACGTTTTAAGCGAAGCTATTCATCAGAGTAAGAGCTCCGCGGTTGAAACGTCAGTATTTCGTTAAAAAAACGAATCTCATTCTCAGCAGTTCAATACCTTTTCACTTTGCTCCATCTAACACACTGCCTACGCAATACTGTACTTTTTTACACTCCAAGATAAATAATAGTTGTTCTTAGGCTACGTTTACACCGTACGAGACGAATTCGAGACCGGTTCAAATTCGTCCGGTACCGTGTAAATGGGGTCTGTAGTCGAGGTAGCCGAGTATCAGGCCCTTCTTTTTCTTCTGGGGACTGGGGCGGAGAACGGAGAGAAAAAGAAGGGCCTGACACAAATCTATTCATAGACCCGTGTTCTTCGTCCAGAATCTGGACGAAACCCTGATTGGTTGAGAGACAAAAGCCGGAAATACATCAACTGAAATTAAGTAATTAACTGATTCGAACATCGAACGTTCTGCCGAGAAGCCGTCCAGACTCTGACTAGAAAGTTTGTGTTTTCTCAAATTTACCGTTAACGTTTTTGCCATTTTCATGGACAAGAGCAATTAAAGAAGCTGAAGAAGGAACCTCCGCGTTTTGCCCGTAATACTATGCGTGAAGGAAGAGCAAGAACTGTGCAATGTGTATTGAATGCCAGCCTGGCTGTCAAAACAAAACACTGCTGCTGTCTTGTCGTCTGACTACGGGAAGAAACAATTGCGCTTGAAAGTTCATTCTGATCGGAAAAGCGAACGCAGTGTCCGTAATTTATAGTCTACTGGAACAAATACGCAAGTACTAGTACTGTACGTATGAAGTCTGAATACAAACCATATCAAGGCCGCTTTGCAGCCTTTGCTTGACTGAATGTCTGAATCTGAACTGAAACGCGTGAGACAAATTATTATCTCGCCGCAAGCTAAAGCAGTTGTTGAAATGGGGTGAAACATCAAAACTTTTGGTGAAAACATTTAAAATGTTGTGGCTATTCGGAAAATCGGAATTGCCGTTGTGCATTTAATTAAAATATCTGGGAATATATTTGAGAATTGTTGTAATCAAATATTAAAATATTTGGTGGTTCCCGAACCCGATCGTATAAAAATAATTTCCCTACTTGCTGGTTCATTGCAGTATACAGAACTAGATTTTACTTCGGCATTGCCACTTCGAAAGATTACTTGAAAACTGAATAAACGTGTGATTGAAGATGTTTATGCACAAGCAATGAATTTTTTGAGGTTCGATTTGGTTAGATGTTTATAATTTGTTCGGTGAAGCTTTTTATAGACACACGCAATACAAAACAGGAAGTGATTTTTATTGGCTATGGCGCGTCACATGAATAGGGGCGGAGGAGAAGAATCAATGATTTGTGTCAGGCTCTCTTTCAAGAGAGACTGATACTCAGGTTATAGTCGAGGAGGAGAAGCGAGAAAACGTCGACCACGTAGCACCCCCACTACACAATAGTTTTGACTCCAGATTATAATAGGCTGTGATACCCATAGAACATTGCTAGGTCAGTCGTACTCACAAATTGTGGGGTCAGTGGCCTGCTACAGAGGGGGTGGGTGGTCCTTTAGTTAGACAGACTTAAAGTGCACATGAAACGAAAATTAAGTTTGTCTTATTTGAACGAACACTTAAAATGATAGAGTAACATCTTTTGCAGTTTTTCGTTTCCTTGCTTCGTTGTTGAGATATTTCAGTTTGTTTGAAATGTAAATTAAACAACTTGACGTCACATGTGCATAATGAGTTATCAGAGAAGGTTATATATCTTTGCTATTATCAAACATAATCACTTGAAAATTCTACATGTTTGGCGTTGTGAGAGAAACACACGCACATACTTCCTTCGAATTAAGTTTGGTTTGATAATAGCAAAGATATATAACCTTCTCTGATAACTCATTATGCACATGTGACGTCAAGTTGTTTAATTTACATTTCAAACAAACTGAAATATCTCAACAACGAAGCAAGGAAACGAAAAACTGCAAAAGATGTTACTCTATCATTTTAAGTGTTCTTTCAAATAAGACAAACTTAATTTTCGTTTCATGTGCACTTTAAGTCTGTCAATGTAAGGACCACCCACCCCCTCTATGTAGCAGGCCACTGACCCCACAATTTGTGAGTACGACTGACCTAGCAATGTTCTATGGGTATCAGCCTATTATAATATGGAGTCAAAACTATTGTGTAGTGGGGGTGCTACGTGGTCGACGTTTTCTCGCTTCTCCTCCTCGACTACTAAGACCCCGTCGCATTTGTCCTTAAGGTGACTCCCTACGGTAATTTCAATAGGGGACTGGTGACTAGAAATAGTATCGCTACGCATGCGTAAATAGCGATCTTGTCGATTCGAAATTCTATGACCGCGTCGACATAGATGTTAGACTTGTAGACGTTTTCTTCGGTGAATTTTGCTACAATTTTGTAAATAAGTAGTTTATAAAAAGTTCTAAAGTATATATAATTGTAAAAAATTTTCATAAGACAGAACTTTTTTAAATCGATCATTTTTATAGCGAAAAATCTGTCCATACAACCCTCTCTGATTTTGTGCATGGACATTCTCCACAACAGTATCTATCATCTCAGCAATTTAAAAAAAAATTCACCGAAGCAAACTGAAGACATGCCGCTTTAATTATGCAATATTTGAAAATATACCAAAGTTCCAACGTCATTATTACCATGGTAACATCAAATAATTGAACTTTTTGATATATATTTTATATCTGCGATAGTTCTGCTATAGTAAGGTCTACTTAGTATTTATCTAACGAATTTTTAAACTTGTGAATAACATTAAATAATGAGCGTATGAAATAGCGCGTATTTATTGAAACTATAGGGAGCCACCTTAAGTGTTCGTAGGATTTCGATGAATCTGGCATAAACTGCTCATAAAAAGTGTTCCATAGAGAAGTCAAATCGTTATTTAGTAAAAGTCAGTTGTTCATAAAAATTGGTAAACAAATCGTTTCACTGGATCAACTGAAACGCAATATAAAGCTGAAAATATACGAAATCATTCAATTTATACTTACTTTATAGACTCCAGAACAGTTTGACGTTTTTCTGCTGCTTCTACTTTTATCTGCTCTAGACGAATATCACGATTTTCTCGCTCTATTTTAGCCCTAAATTTTAACAGTGACAGAACATAAATGATTTCCATGTAAGTACGGTAATTTATTATATAAAATAGAGTGTTTTATTGATTTTTCCGCGACTAATAAAAGCGATAATCTCACATGTGCGATTATTTATGATAATCGCACATGTGACGATTATCGCTGAATCAGCATTATAGTTTAATGCAATTTTTGCATGGCAATAGGACAATTTTTTTATATAATAAACAGAACAATACATGGATGCTTGGAAATATGAAATTTATTTCTCGTGTTGACCAGGATATGTCACTCGTTCGCTTCGCTCACTCGTGAGATATCCTGGTCAACACTCGAAATAAATTTCATATTTCCGCACATCCCATGTATTATTCTCTATGTAATTCAGTAAGAGGCTTAGTCAAGCTTTAGTATAATTATTCACGCTAATCTGAGACATCAGTAATATGTGTAAGCTGTCATCCTGCCACATTTCTTTCTATTCTGTTGCTACGACTGTTGTTGTTGCTGCTGTTGTTAATTTGCTACTGTTGTTGTTTTTATTGTTGTTGTCGTTTTTATTGTTGTTGTTATTGACTTTATTATTGCTGCTGCTGTTTTTGTTGTCAGTGTTGATGGTACTCGTTGTTATTCCTGTTGTTGCTGAGCACTGCTGCTGTTATTACTACTGTTGCTGTTTTTGTTGTCTTCACTGTTGTCATTGTTGCAGTTTTTATTTTAACTCTTGTAAAACCTTATAAAAACTATTTATTAATTATATTTTTCTCAAATTAAATTCGTCAGTTACTGTTTATAATGTTATAATAATAATATTTAATCAGGAAGCTTTTTCACATTACATGATTTTCTAAAAGGACCTGTTTATAATCTTTATATCTTCTTTTGTCTGTAGTTTGTTTCATTGCAATAATTATACGTTGTTTAAAATTACAGTAAACGCATGTACACGTCATGCCTACTTATTTTTAATATGTTCTTGTGTGCACGCATATAATTATATCATTGAGTCGTTCGTTAAACTAGATCAGAAGTCCGAGAGGCATGTACGCATTGCGGACCTATTTTTATTGTTGTTGTTGCTGTTGTTTTTATCGTTGTTGTTGCTGGCTGCTGTTGTTTTTATTGTTGTTGTGGTTGTAAATATGTTGCTGCTTCTGTTGCTGCGTTTGTTATTGTTGTTGTTCTTCTTCTTGCTGACGCTGTTGTTGTTGCTATTGCTGCTTTTGTTGTTGTTGTTGTTGTTGTTGTTGTTGTTGTTGTTGTTGTTGTTGCTGACGCTGTTGCTATTGCTGCTTTTGTTGTTGTTGTTGTTGTTGTTGTTGTTGCTGCTTTTGTTGTTGTTGTTGTTGTTGTTGTTGTTGTTGTTGTTGTTGTTGTTGTTGTTGCTGACGCTGTTGTTGCTATTGCTGCTTTTGTTGTTGTTGTTGTTGTTGTTGTTGTTGCTATTGCTGCTTTTGTTGTTTGTTTGTTTGTTTGTTGCTGTTGTTGTTTGCTACACCTACCTTCCCTTTAGTTCAGCTTCAAGTTTCTTCATCTCATTTTGATGTTTCAATTGTGCTTCATATTCAATAGTTTCTAAATAAAATATGAAAAGAAAATTGTACATCAGAAATTGCTATACAATTTTCACTGATTTTATTTTATCGCTAAAATCTATTTAACTCATTCCTGTCTAATGCCAGACAATTTTACTCATCAACGAGAGAACCCTCTGGGTTAAAATAGACATTAGAAAAATATATTTCACATGAAGAACTGAGCAAAATAGAATTTAGATAAACTTACTTTTTCTCAAGGCTTCTTGTTTCTTTACAGACTCTTCTTGTCGTCTAAGATTTTCATCGTTAACGCTACGCTAGAAGAAAAATAAGGAAGACGTACTTTACAAAATTAATTGATTCATAAAAAGAAATTCCATGTTTAATGAATCAATACTGTGGTTACATGCTAACCATATTGCATTTTAAATCATTAGCCAAATGATAGACTGTATTTAACCTGTTGTGCCAACTGATCTTCGTAACGCTTGCGTGACAGTTGGTCCTGGTATTGGGACCTCTAAAAAGAAATTTATATGGAATCACATAAGTTATATGGCTGATAAGATTGAGTTAATTGTCCATTGTCATAGTGATGTGCAGTACTCGAACGATGGTGGAACAGTCATGCTGTGATGGTATGCACAGTATATGGTATGTACAGTATATGGTATGCACAGTATATGGTATGCACAGTATATGGTATGCACAGTATATGGTATGCACAGTATATGGTATGTACAGTATATGGTATGCACTGAGTAACTGGTATGCACTGAGTAACTGGTATGCACTGAGTAACTGGTATGCGCAGTATATGGTATGCGCAGTATACGGTATGCGCAGTATATGGTATGCGCAGTATATGGTTGCACAGTATATGGTATGCGCAGTATATGGTATGCACAGTATATGGTATGCGCAGTATATGGTATGCGCAGTATATGGTATGCGCAGTATATGGTATGCGCAGTATATGGTATGCGCAGTATATGGTATGCGCAGTATATGGTTTGCACAGTATATGGTATGCACAGTATATGGTATGCACAGTATATGGTATGCACTGAGTAACTGGTATGCACAGTATATGGTATGTACAGTATATAGTATGTACAGTATATAGTATGTACAGTATATAGTATGTACAGTATATAGTATGTACAGTATATAGTATGTACAGTATATAGTATGTACAGTATATAGTATGTACAGTATATGGTATGTACAGTCTATGGTATGTACAGTATATGGTATGTTACCGTATGTACAGTATATGGTATGCACTGAGTAACTGGTATGCACTGAGTAACTGGTATGCACAGTATATGGTATGCGCAGTATATGGTATGCACAGTATATCAATATGGTATGCGCAGTATATGGTATGCACAGTATATGGTATGCGCAGTATATGGTATGCACAGTATATGGTATGCGCAGTATATGGTATGCACAGTATATGGTATGCACAGTATATGGTATGCACAGTATATGGTATGCACAGTATTTATGGTATGCACAGTATTTATGGTATGCACAGTATATGGTATGCACAGTATATGGTATGCACAGTATATGGTATGCACAGTATATGGTATGTACAGTATATAGTATGTACAGTATATGGTATGCACAGTATATGGTATGCACAGTATATGGTATGCACAGTATATAGTATGTACAGTATATGGTATGTACAGTATATGGTATGTACAGTATATGGTATGTACAGTATATAGTATGCACAGTATATGGTATGCACAGTATATAGTATGTACAGTATATGGTATGTACAGTATATGGTATGCACAGTATATGGTATGCACAGTATATAGTATGCACAGTATATAGTATGTACAGTATATGGTATGCACAGTATATGGTATGCACAGTATATGGTATGTACAGTATATAGTATGTACAGTATATGGTATGCACAGTATATGGTATGCACAGTATATGGTATGTACAGTATATGGTATGTTACTGTATGTACAGTATATGGTATGTACAGTATATGGTATATACAGTATATGGTACATTACTGTATGCACAGTATATGGTATGCACAGTATATGGTATGCACAGTATATGGTATGTACAGTAGTTACAGTGAACCTGCTGATGGTGTTTTGACTCTTCAGCTAAGGTTTTCCTTCTTTCTTCTTGTTCAGCTTTTATTCTTTCAATATCCATCTGCTTGATACCCAATTCATATTCCTAGAAATCATAAAAAAGTTGGGTTTTTTTGAAAATTCTGATAATTCATAGACAAAAATATGATTTAAAAAAAACAAGAATCATATCTAAAAATATTTTTATCTGCACAAACTTTAAAAAATTTCATTAAAAAGACGCAAGAAATTTCACTGACAACTCTTGGATGCCAGACTGTATTTTGCTCCCAAGTTTAAAAGTTGTCAAGGCCCCAACAAACTAACCAAAAAATTGTTTACAATCATGTAATTATAATTGCACCTTAATTTTTTCTTGCTTTTCCAGTTGTTTTGTAGTTTCCTGCACATTAGCAAGGTCCAGAGCATCTTTGGCATGTCCTAAACATCAAAAGCTAACTACATTACATCAGACACAAGGATGATGACAAGTGGTCAAAGACACTTATCCCTACCCTACCCCCATAATATTATCTGGCAAAAGATCACTATTCATCGACATGCAGTAATTTTATACCAGAAACATTACATTTTTAAAGGGTATTGGCAATAAAAATTAAGTTTGTCTCATTAGAACTCCCCAAATGGTATAAGAAGACCTTTTGTAATTTTTCTGTATCTTTCTTGTGTTTTGAGATATTTCGACCAAAGACAACGTGCTGTCTGCCATCTTGTTGTAATATTGGGTCTAATTAACTAGGAAATTGGTGACGTCACAAGCAGGGTAAACCTGATGAAACTAATCCGTGGGTGCGCAAATTTCCACAGAAGGCTTTTTAAATGTTGTGGGTCAATTTAAAATGGAAATAGCACAACAAAAAATCAAGTTTCTAGCTCATAATGTCATAAGGTTGGCAAGATAAAAATTTCACTTTACCCTGCTTATGTCGTCACATGCATAATTTTCCATATCGAAAATAATTCCAAGATGGCAGACAGCACCTGAGTTTGGTCGAAATATTTCCAAAACAGATACGGAAAAATTGTAAAAGGTCTTCTTATACCATTTGATGAGTTCTTCTGTTCTTTCAAATGAGATTAACTTAATTTTTATTGCCAATACCCTTTAACAATTAAAAAATACAGTTTCTACTCTATCCATCATTGATTTAAACAGCCAGGTAAATAGATTTACCAAACATATGTTTTGTTATTTCAATCTTTAGATACTGGCTTTGGTATATTATTTACAGAATTGGATATTGAGTACGGTAATTTCTTTTTTCCTAAAATCAATAGCTTCACCAGTTACAGTATCTGCATGATATTGTACAATACTAGTAAGTATATGAAGGATATATTGCGATTTTCAGTTGGGCAACACCTTAATTTCTATTGGTCAAAATGCTCAAACATTCAAATTTCCCATAGGAACATGTCAAATTGTGAAACAATCAAACTTTTCAATAAAACTTCCAGTCTTTAAACCCAACAAAAAATTGCAATAATTGTATAAGAATATTATTGTATATTAGTTTTGTTAAATAAAGTTCTACTCCCCAACAAAGTGCCCTTTTGAAGCTGTGCCCTCTCCAACATCAACTTGCTTTCCACAGCAGATACAACATTTTTGGCCCCTCTGGTAATATATATTACACAAATTCACAACTATTAGCAACAACCACAAAGTTTGGAATTTTGCACATGTCAGGCCTTTTCGTAAGGAAAACTGCACGTGTGGTAATTTGCATGCGTACATACTGTTAAATTTGCACATGCAAATCATATGTGCGTTAATTTTAAAAGTTATTCAATTATGGCACAAAAATATGAACCTAACTTTTATATTTCCTACACATCTGAAAAAGAAAGCTGTGTTGCTTGATATTCATTGTAAGACGTTATCTTTCACTTTAACGGTATTAGTTTAGTTGTAAAACGTAAAACCTACTAAGCTGTGAAAACTGTTACAGTACCCTATGCTTAAAGACCTTACATTACCTTGTGGCTACCTTTATGGCAGTTTGATTATATATATATATATACTATAAGTGGGCTTACCTCAAATGTTGATGGTCGCTACTGTCAGTTTCACGCTGGGCGATCTTCAGGCCCAGCATGAAACTAACAGTAGCGACCATCAACATTTGAGGTAAGCCCACTTATAGTATATTCGCTCTATCTTTATGGTATTGAGCACTTTTCGACATTTTGCGAACACTTCGTTTGTTTGAATATATATATATATATATATATGCAACACTCACTACCTTTGTAGCAGTTGATTATATATATATATATATCAGGGGCGGCGCGGAGCGTAAATTTTTTGGTATTAGTTGTGGTATATAATGTAGGGGGTACCCCCAGCCACCCCCAGAAAATTTTGAAATCTAGAGGCTCTGAAATGCAATTTCCAGCATTCTACAGAAGATATTTTTTGAAAAAATCAAGCGAGATGAAGATCTAAATGCTAAGCATTTTACGCGGTTCGATGACTTCACGACCAAATTAACGGAAACATCCATGGAATTATATCTGTCTGAGACTGTGATGTGACTAATAGTATTGTAGCGGTACTGATGCGCTGCACGTGTGAATACAGTAGCTTGCGTAATGCGCTGACAATACATATGATCAGCGCAACGTTTTGCAAACACAGGCGGCCAAGGTATTAGAATCGCAAAACTAATACCTTGTAGGATTACGTTGTTAGATATACAAATATTCGCATCGTTCTTACCTTTGAAGGAGGACTTATGCCTTTTTTTTGTTAAATATGGATTCAAGAAGGTTTTCCTTTCGTCAGATAAGTTCTAGTCACCATATCAAAGCTTCAAAATTGTTATAAATAATTGCTCTTTGTTTCCATATTATCGAAGTGTTGAACTCTAGTGTTGGGAGCTTTTCCTTGTGAAATAGGCGATACAGCCAATACCACATGGATGATTTATATATTGAGATGTTATATATTGTTAATGTAATGAAGTGAAAAGAATTGCAGACTTCTCGCTGCGAAATAAAAGCAGTTTTAAATCGAAATAGTAAAGTGTCTGACTTTAAAATATAAATATTGTACCACCTGTGGTGAAATTCAACACCGAAAATCTGCGTTTCTTGTCAAGCCAAGGTATTAGTTTTGAGATTCTAATACCTTGAGGTCTAAGCCTTTCAAACACTTGTCGCTAAGGTTGTTGCGCGCATCAGCGAGGACGGTACGGTACTGCGGAATTGAAATCAAACAATCAAAAACAAAGATGTTGTTTTCTTTCATCCGTCTCTGTTCTTGGAATAATTATATTATTTTACAATTCATTTCAATCTGGAGAAAAAAAGGTATTAGACTAATACCTTTAATACCTTAGCGCGCCGCCCCTGATATATATATATATAGTTGAAATTGTAGCTTGGTGTAATGTGAGTGAAATTTGTTCTCAAGCTTTATACTCAGAAAAATGTCGGAGAATAAAGCTTGAGAACAAATTTTACTCATATATATATATATATATAATATATATATATATATATAAACCCATCATACCCACAGTGCAACAAAAATGGAGCCATTTTTTTTAAATATTTTCTAGACGGTCCCTAAATAGATCGCAAAATAGAAGTTTAGACCTATCTAACATCCATACTGCATTCCATAATTTTGCCCCACCACATATTCCCGCCAATATTTTTGGCGAGAAACACTATCCACCAAATGATTCACATGCCTTCCGCCACGGCAAATAGCCCAGACGTTTAAACACGCGGTTTTCAACATGGTGGGTGCTTTTCTGGCCAAGTTCACAACAAACTCATTTGGCCACTTCCTACCCCCGTATTCCCAGAGGGCTATTTTCCTAAAACAAATTTCTCATTTTACACCAAATCACCCACCAAGCAAAGCTTTTATGTGTCCGTGTGCGTCAAAAGCACCTTGGCGGGAGTTTCCTGGCCTTAAAAGGCCCTTTAATGAAGGCCCTTAGAATGCAGACTGGTCTAACATGGCGGAATAAGGCAAAATAATGTGCTAAACCAACTTTTCTGTAAAATGATAGAAGATGACAGTGACACTTTAGTAAATGCTATCACACATATTCATTTACTACGCATAAAGACATTTTCAAAAATGTACGTCACCCTTTGTCCCCTAGAGTGGTAACCAACAAACCGTCTGGCTCGTGATACACTACATGTATTAAAAATTTAAAATCATCTTCTGTATTCTGTACTGTAGTCGTTTGGCTGTACATGCCTTCTATATTTCCCAACAATATCTTTCACAAATATACGCTTCTTGAAGTTAAAAACGAAACTACGACAAGAGGAAACTTACTAGATTTATCGAGTTCCCTAGCGGCCTGAGCAGCTCTTTCCAATCCAGTCGGATCAAAATTCGCCCACACCGGTGGCTTGCCTTTGCCTCCTTGTTCCCCACCGCTGCCGCTGTCCTTGCCTCCATCATCGCCAGATTCCGGTTTATCACCACCACCGTCGCCACCAGGGGAGGTGGGGTATTGAGGTGGCGCTCCACTATATGGAGGAGTTTTGTTCACGCCGAATAACCAAGACATGAGGCAGTGAAAATCAAACGACCACCGGACCACGAGATCGCGATGAAATCTTTCGGTCGAATATCGAAGAGCTAGACCGCAACACGTGTAATGGGGGACACGGCTGGCCACAAGTAATATTGATCATGTGACGTCATCACAATTCTATATTTAGAAAATAGGTTGTGTCTTACGCACGCTGTGATTGGTCAGTTTTAAAATGTCATGCTCTGTGTTTATATTAAACCCGATGCAAACACTGTGAGTGAGTTTGAGTGAATTTGAAAGCACTTATGTAAATGCTTGCCTACAGCTCGAGTTCAACTTTTGAATTCTCCCAACTCACTCTTGTGTGCTGTTTGCATCATAGGTGGCCCATTCAAGTGACTTGTCTGACTGATATTATATAATAATTTAATAATTTATGAATTTATATTGCGCAAACATCAATATCAATATTTTCAAATGCGCATAAATATATATTATTATATATTATTAAAATATTATTTATTATTAAAATGTATTAAATATGTCATCACAAGCACTATTAAAAATGCATTTAAATATAAAATACCTGGTGTTGTGTAGTTTCCTTTTATATTTAATGGTAAAGGTGAATTATCACAGTCCCCATATTGCATTTATGTGGCATTGGTTGGTTTGTAAGACTCTGACTCGCACAAAATAATGCTTGAAAATGCAGTTGATATATCTCATCATTATCTTATAAAAGGTAACTCCAAGAAAAAGCACAATGTTTTGAGTCAACTCCATATAACTCCATATAACAACTCCATACTTGCCTGGTTTTCATGTCACATTTCATCACCAACACAAGTACTTTGCAATGAATTGTAATGTAATAGGATTATGAAAACTGGCAATTGGGGACAACCCCGATCATCAGCAATCATCACAAGAACCAAAAAAATTTGTTCATTGAATCGCTGACCCAGTCTCTAGAAGAAAACCAATCACTTCAAACATGCATGCAGGGCTCAAAATAACGTTTCATGTTACGCTGGTCATGGTGACTGGTCATTCCAATTGTGGCTGGTCAAAGGCAAATTTCATGATGCCCCCTCCCAAAAAAAAGCAACAAAAAACAAAAACAAACAAAAACCCACAACACAACAAAAAACATGTAAAGTATATTCTACGCTATATATAAGCTAGTACATAAAAAGGAAATGCATGCGTAGTTCATATCAGACATTATGAAACGGGTCTACAAATATGGACATAATAAAATTAATTGAGTAATATGACTGGTCAAAATGACTGGTGTAACGGCGTTATACAAATTTGACCAGTCACATTAAAAATTTGGCCAGTCATTGACCGGCCGTTAGTTTGAGCCCTGGCATGAAATAGAATGCCAATATCAGTATAGCTTTCAAAGGTCATGAAAAGTTGTCTTTGATCAGTCTCACACTGTCATTTCAACATGTTACACCCAGTGAGCTCTATACATAACTGGAGTGATATCTTTGTGGCAATCTTGTTCCCATGCAGAGCCCACGATCCTTTTGGGCCTGAAGTACATATAGTCCCAGTCTTCTACACGGTCTCATCAAGTCTGATCCAGTCAAAAGACTGCATACAGGGATGTGGTGAAGGAATCACAATTGGGTGGGTGTCATATGACAATGACCAACTTTTTGCAATGATAAATGAAAATTTTCATATCAGAGACATGATCGAAAATCAGAGATTGATTGAAAAACTTGTAATGTATAAACGGGTATTTAGGAGCTGGGCAAAACAAGACAAGACAGAAACATTTTATTTTTATGGAAACAATCAAAAGTCACTGAAACTCTGAAAGTGTTCTGAATATTAATCTAAAAGTAACCAATAAAGCAGAAAACATGTTTAACAATTACAGTGGTAACCAGCAGCAGCAATTTCTCGTTTGATCAACTATTTGATATTTAGAATTATTGGGGGGTGTTGCAACCCTCCCCCCCCCCCCCCCCCCATGATCGGAAATCACATAGAAAATCAGACACTTTCATGGGGCAGTTTGCAGGCCACGTGTGCGCTGGCTCAAGTGAGTTGTCGGCCGAGCTTGATGAAATTTACTAAAATCTAAACACACACACACACTGCAAAACAAGACAAAGAAAATCAAGACAAAGAAAAAATCAATCAAAGTTATCTGATAGTTGAGATTTTATTCACCATAGTGGTTGGGTTTGTTTCACTCGTCACGTAACTTTAAAGTGTCTCTATGGCCTGTGGGATCTTTACATATTTAAATAACTTAGGTTAAAAGAAAATGTTTCCCGAAATTTTTTTCTCAAAAATATTAAATCCCCACCCATTAATAGCGCTTCAAAGTTGGTACCTCTATAACTGTGACCGTGCATTAGGGACATGGTGCGAGTTTACTCTGTGACGTCACGGTCGAACCGAACTTCTGACTATTTAGTGTGTTTTTGGTATTGCGTCTCTTAAACCTTTATTTAAGCAATGAAAACTTTAGATATATTCATCAATATGTTCCAAGATGGTTCGTCTGACTCAGACTCAGTGGAAGAAATTTTGGTGTTCCGACTGTGACGCAAATGTGATATAAATCTATCAATTAGAGCCCAGGCCCAAGAAAACGGTCTAACTTTCAAAATGGTGCGATTTGGGCTGATTTGGCCAACTTCGGAGCACTGTTAATGGGCGAGCATTTAATATTTTTGAGAAAAAATTTCAGGAAACATTTTCTTTTAACTTAAGTTATTTAAATATGTAAAGATCCCACAGACCATAGAGGCACTTTAAAATCCATTTTAAAAGCCAATTGGGTACACAAATCTGCCAAAAAAACAACAACCCGACTTCTTTTGGGAGTAGTAAACGGCCAACAAACAACAGATTTTAGTTATTTAACATGGAAGTTTACGATACTAGATCGCACCTTGTTCTTCAACTAATTTTCCCGCCATATTTGATTTCAAGTCAACAAATGCTTGATATTCTACAATATCCCTAGTATCCTCTTCAACAGTTCCATTATTGTCCTTTATCTGCCTAATTTTATCGTATGAACCCACATGTACCACAACGCTCCTTCGCTCCTGATTCATCTCGCACCAGCCTCGCTTGGTCTCGTATGTATTGATGACATTTACACGCAAGATATTCGTTCTATGCATGCGTAGCTAATCCAGGTCAACCTGGATTAGGTCCCAGTCGACAGCCGCAATTTCCGATCGTGCCCAGTTGCCACACCCCTGACTGTGTAGGAGACTGGAACTATATGTACTTTAGGCCTACATGTCCACCATGTTTGACTTCAATCTTTGCCCGGTGAATGAACAGCAGATATCACTCCAGTTATAATATATAGAGCTCACTGGTTACACCTAGTTCAGCTTTGAAAGATAAATCTAAGCCATTTTGAGTTTAAATCTGATCATCTTGATTAAAATTCAGCATTGGGCCACCATGCTGGGTACACCCTGCATATCTGACATAATTTCAGTTTCCCCTTAGGCAAGCCACCACAATCACTCCCAAATTTTGGCTCTCAGTACATTTTCAGTCTGCACTAAATTAAGCTGAACAAATTTGTGATGTCAGTGAGAATGACCTATACACTCAGATTTTTACAAGAGATTTTTGTGATGAGGACCGACAAAGGCCAGTGACCTTGGATCTGACCATATATGGCAATAAACTTCAAATTCAACAAACATCTAGCTAACCCAAGTTCAAACCACTACACTAACCCCAGATGATCAACTTCAACAAACATCTATATTTCATACTCCCAGGTTCAAACCATTCTTTCTCAAGACTACACCAACCCAGTCATCCAGAATCCAGATGATCAACTTCAACAAACATGAAACATATACAATTATGTACAGTGTACTGATACTCCTAGGTTCAAACCATTTACTTTATAACGTCAGTTACTACCACCAACAGTCTTCCTCAAGACTATATACCGACTTAGATGATCAACTTCAACAAACATCTACTGATACTCCTAGGTTCAAATCATTGTTTTTCAAGACTACGCTATTTAATTAAACCTTTAGATGATCAACTTCAACTAACACATGTGCTATCGATACTTCTAGGTTCAAACCATTTAATACACTTTATAACGTCAGTATTGTAACCTATGCATCTGACTACAAGACTGGTCTCGTTCAGCTCTACGTTTTGTATCAAAGGCCTTTCTGTCAAATCGTGTTCAATTAGAGCTTCCTTTCGCTTTTAATTCCGTATTTATGAATACTTCGGTTTATATGGACCTTTTGGGCGTTTTTAATAGCAGCTTCTACAATTTACTAAACGTTCTCATTTTCATCTACAAACAAATATAGCGATACCTCTTTCCAGATTGTGAGCTTTTCTTGTTTCCTTTTCATTACTTGTACTCGAAACAAACGGCTTTCAAAGACAGAAGGAAATATTAAAGCGAAGAGACATCTATCAAGTATCAATACAAGGGCGGTAGCCTGGGACTTTTTTTCCCGGAGGGTTGTGGTTAGGTTTAGGCTTTCCAGGGGTGTGTGGTTAAGTTTAGGGTCAGTTACAATCAGAGCCCACGTTCCCCTTACCCAGCGGGCGGGAAACGAGAGACTCTGGGATAATCCGTTCACGCCATAGCCTGGTACCCTGGCCCAATCAAAGAATATGGGCTAGGTAACCACTAGCCTGGTACCCTGGCCCAATTTCAAAAGAAATATGGGCCAGGTAACCACTAATCTCATTCTCGCGTCATCAAGGCTAAACCACTTATGACGATTGCAGTTTTACTTATAGGCCACTAAAAACGCGCGAAATTTTAACCAATAGGAAAGCAGAAATCTTTAGTGGTTACCTGGCCCATATTCTTTAATTGGGCCAGGGTACCAGGCTAGGTAACCACTAAAGACTTCTGCTTTCCTATTGGTTAAAATTTCGCGCGCTTTTAGTGGCTATGAGTAAAACTGCAATCGTCACAAGTGGATTCAGCCCTGATGACGCAAGAATGTAATTAGTGGTTACCTGGCCCATATTTCTTTTGAAATTGGGCCAGGGTACCAGGCTATATTCACGCCATAACAGGATTCTTGTTATCCGGAAGAAGAGTTATATAGAGTTCACTGTGTTCATCAGCCAATGAAATATCGATTTGAAACGGATTATCCCAGAGTCTCTCGTTTCCCGTGGGGAACGTGGGCTCTGGGAACGAGATTGGGCCAGGTATAGAGGTGGGGGTCGGCATCCTCGTACCCAGACCCTGGGTACGAGGATGGGGGTCGGGTTGGGGTATGGGGGAAGGGAATTATTTAAAAAAATGATGATTATTGTTAATTTTAAGGACATTTCACAATTAACGATAATCATCATTTCGAGATGAGAGAATATGCTGTATCACAGAGTAGAAATACAACCAGATAATGGTTGTTTTTATTCCGATTTCTTCTCGAATTCGGTGATTCGATTTGATTAGGTTCTATTATCGAACCTTTGAAGTTTATGTCCTCGCGCATCTTGATTCCTCGCCATCCTACGCAATCCTGGCAAGTTCCCCCGGCAGTTTGGGTATTCTTTGACCCTGACCCTGAAAACACCCTAATCCTAACCCTGATCCCAACCCCAACCCTGATCCCAACCCCAATCCTTACCCGAACTTCAATGCATATTCGTGCGCGAAACACAAAGTAATAACCGCAGCAGTTCGCAGTTCCGCAGTTGGTGGTATTTTGGACCTTCAAAAGAAGGTTAAAACTGCCGGGGGAACTTGCCAGGATTGCGTAGGATGGCGTAGGATGCACGGGTAGGATGGCGTAAAATATCGCGCCTGCGCATTGAAGAAATGCGGACAAGTTGTCACTCGAGTTGGAATTCTGGTTGTATTTCTATTCTGTGGCTGTATGTTCATACTTCAGTAATTTCACGCTGGGCCGGCGCGGGATCTGGGAACGGGTCTGACACGTGTCCGGTCATGCGCAGAACCGGCTAGATGCTATATAGCCATTCGTCAGAGAGAAAGGCCTTCGCTCGAAACGTTAGACTCCTACGTTCTCTGTTTCGGCAGTATATCTAACCTTACTATATTTCGATTGTTGCAACAAAACAAACAGACAAACAAACAAACAAACAAACAAACAAACAAACAAACAAACAAACAAACAAACAAACAAACAAACAAACAAACAAACAAACAGACAGACAGACAGACAGACAGACAGACAGACAGACAGACAGACAGACAGAGAAATTTATTTAAACTCGGAATTTCTTCAGTGCAACGCACTGCTTTACAAGAAAACCGAAAAAAAAAAAAAGTAGTTAAAAAAAAGTAGTTCAAAGAACTACACGAACTGAGGAAGCAATGATTGCAAGTGACTTTTAAAAGTATTCAAATTGTCAATGCACCTAATACTTTCCGGTAATTCATTCCAAATTTTAGCTCCAGAAAACGCAAAGCTTCTTCTTAAGACAAACAAACAGACAGACAAACAAACAGACAGACAAACAGACAAACAGACAGACAAACAGACAGACAGACAGACAAACAAACAAACAGATAGACAAACAAACAAACAAACAAACAAACAAACAAACAAACAAACAAACAAACAGACAGACAGACAGACAGACAGACAGACAGACAGACAGACAGACAGACAGACAGACAGACAGACAGACAGACAGGGGTAAAAACAGAACCTCCTGGCGGAGGTAATTAATCAGTAGTAAGACGAAAATACATTACAGTGAAACTACTCAAGAAGAATTTAAAATGGGAAAAACACTCTAAGTTTAATTGAAACTATTGTAAAATTACTGCAAATGAAAACATGCTTGGTCGTACAGACTTTCCCTAATCCTCTTTAGTCTTGCTTTCATTACGATGATACAAGAAAACAAACGAGAAGAGGAATAGACCGATCATCATTGAAAAGGCACTGGTGTAGTAAGGAAAAGCGGATAATATGAAACGCTCATACTGGGTGTGTTGAAGAGGACGGACAGACACCTGAGAGGAAAAGAAAGAAGATAATAATAATAATAATAATAATAATAATAATAATAATAATAATAATAATAATAATAATAATAATAATAATAATAATAATAATAATAATAATAATAGATTATTAACCGAGAACGAGGTCTGTACGGGAAAATATCAGACCGAGGTCTTGACAGTACGGACCGAGCCGCAGGCGAGGTTCGTACAAAAAAGACCGAGGAAAGAACTCGTCAAATGGTATAAGAAGACCTTTTACAATTTTTCCGTATCTGTTTTGGTTTTGGAAATATTTCGACCAAAGACAGCGTGCTGTCCGCCATCTTGTTGTAATATTGGGTCTAATTAACTAGGAAATTGGTGACGTCACAACCAGGGTAAACCTGATGAAACTACTCCGTGGGTGACCAAATTTCAACGGAAGGCTTTTTAAATGTTGTGGGTCAACTTAAAGTGGAAATAGCGCAACAAAACCGAGTTTCTAGCTCATAATGTCATAAGGTTGGCAAGATAAAAATGTCACTTTACCCTGGTTATGATGTCACATGCATATCGAAAATAATTCCAAGATGGCGGACAGCAGGCTGTCTTTGGTCGAAATATTTCCAAAACCAAAACAGATACGGAAAAATTGTAAAAGGTCTTCTTATACCATTTGACGAGTTCTTTCAAATGAATTTCTTTTGAATTTTCCTTATGAATTATTACTAAATTTAATGAGTAACAATAAAACTTCCTCACCTGGTTGCGGCTGTGTAGAAACGAGTAACCAACACGTTGATAATCTACTTTGAATGTGAACACACCATACACGTCCGGCAATTTAAATTGAACAACAAATTTACCGTCTATAAAAAGGAATTCAAAAACTCATTAATAATTCATAAGGAAAACACAAAGGAAATCAGTATCATGTCTGTGGTTTTATATCCGATACAATCTCGTTCCCAGAGCCCACGTTCCCCACCCGGGAAACGAGAGACTCTGGGATAATCCGTTTCAAATCGTTACGTTATTGGCTGAATAGTGAGCATGAGTTGGTCTGAAGTGACCGGAAGTAGAATTAATAAAACCAAAATAACAAAGATGTCGGACGACAAGACTCCAGTGAAGACGTTGCCGCGATCGATATCTTCGCCGTATGTGTGTAGATGCTGTAATTCGAGCTTCGCCAGCAACCCCATTGACTTGTTTGGGGAAAAGTCAAACAAGGAGAACATACTATCCAGATTCCGCTCGGATATTTACGCATGCGTACCTCAACCGGAATAACAAGAATCCTGTGGTTTGAAACGGATTATCCCAGAGTCTCTCGTTTCCCGGGTGGGGAGCGTGGGCTCTGTGAACGAGATTGTATCTGATAAAAAAATCCTCTTGATTTACATAAACGTCAGCTTTGATTTTCTCGGCTTAGACAACCTTGTTTAAAATTACTACGCCAATGAATTTACGAAATGGGTCGTTTGGGAAGCTATTCAAAACATTCGCAGTACGCGTTGTATCATGAGCTAAAACGGCTATCGCCTCGTCTCGCGTTTTAAATCTGATAAAACACTGCTGCTCATGTTTTACATATTATTTTAAAGACACAAATACAAGTCGGAATTCATTAAAAACTATTCTCGGTTTGCACTTGACGTCACGGCGGCCATGTTGGAAGAACTTTAACAAAATAATCTCATTAGAGAAACCGAGGGCAAATACTTTCCCGTACAGACCGAGAAAACGAGGTTAATAAGCCTTTTATTATATGGCTTTTGGTTTGTTTTCTTATCTGTTTTTAGTTCTACGTTTGTCTTGATCAGGTGTCGCTGTTCACCTTATTTCTTACTTTTGAGCTTGTTCGTTTCGCTTCATGTTTACACCTGTTAGGCTTTTATTTTTCGCGCTTTTAAATAAGAAGTTTTTATAAAAAGAAACACTGATGTTTCAGGACGTATTATTGTTCAAACTTCACATAGATAGATAGATAGATAGATAGATAGATAGATAGATAGATAGATAGATAGATAGATAGATAGATAGATAGATAGATAGATAGATAGATAGATAGATAGATAGATAGATAGATAGATAGATAGATAGATAGATAGATAGATAGATAGATAGATAGATAGATAGATAGATAGATAGATAGATAGATAGATAGATAGATAGATAGATAGATAGATAGATAGATAGATAGATAGATAGATAGATAGATAGATAGATAGATAGATAGATAGATAGATAGATAGATAGACGGACGGACGGACGGACAGACAGATAGATAGATAGATTTAAAAGGGAAATGAATTACAGCTTTAAAAGGGAACTGAATTACATCATGGTTTACATCATATATTAAAACAGGAATTTTTAAATACTTATATGTATATAATTACTATCCTATGAGTGGTATAAGAAAAGAGAAATTATTCTATATCAACACATATTCATAAATTTAATTCATACTGTATAAAAATCATGAAAGTGGACAAATATTCTATAATTGTACGACTACGAGTAAACAGTATGACATATGCCATATATCAGATCTCCCAGATCTCCCATACAATGTTTACAGTTTTCCCCCCACGCCAACACACATGAAAGTTGCTTCGAAAGTAACATTCAGACCCCGTTTACACGATGCCGGTACAATTTGAAAACGGAACAAAATCATGCCGGTGAGTAAATACAGGCCAAAAAGTCTTGCGTTTACACGGTGCCGGTACGGATTAGCATGTGACTATTCTCTTCCAATGAGAATTGAGAAGACTTTGTGAATACTGCGGACCCAAATACTGTGGTCGTATATATCGTGATTACCGTCATCAAACTGTTACGGCACGGGCGTTTACACGATACCGGTTAGTGTTCCGTTTTCATTTCATGCCGTCAAGGAACCCGTCTTCATTTTGTGCCATTTTCATGTCATTTTTGTGCCGGTATCGTGTAAACGCAAGGCCTAAACGGCATGATTTTGTTCCGTTTTCAAATTGTACCGGCATCGTGTAAACGGGGTCTCAATATCAACCAGCCTACCTTTTCTTTTTAAAGTGGTTCGAACAAACGGATCAATTCGAACGAATTCCAGTTGGACATCATCTCCTTGAAATGAGACCCACTTTCCAGCAACCAGCTCCAAAATCTCAATGCTGTAGACCTAGGCAAAAAAAAATCATTTTTACTTCAGGGAAAGGCCTTCGTCAGAGCAAATGCTAACATCCAAACATTCAGAATCATGCGTCGTTAAACGTGGTGTTTCCGGCATAAATTTGCGCTTCTATTACAAAAAAGAACCCGGCGAAAAACCCTCGGATATTTGACAAAAACTCACAACATCATCTCCAATGGTGTAAGCAGCTGGAGGTAAGGATTGTCCTGTGAGATGATGCTTCACTTCACCAACACGAAGTACTCCAGTGTCTTTGAACACCCACTGAGCAAGCGCAGTAGCTACTTGTTGATTGCCAGATTTTGAAAATCTAAAATTTAAGAAAAATATGGCTACTTCAGCATCTTTCCATTGACATATGCATGGCATCTTCTCATAAAGGAGCTTCACTGCTTCAGTATTACAGTATTTTAGAGCTCCTAAATACTGGCATTTAGACGTCTGCTGCGCAGGCTAGCTGGGGTTTCGTTGTCTGCTGCGCAGGCTACATTTTGCTGAATACAGCACTTCTTCACTAGTCAGATGTGGGTTTATCTATCCAGCAGGAATACGTGTTTAAACGTATTAGGAGGTGGGGAAAGTAAAAGATAGGAACATCACTACCGTCATACATAATCATCATAATCATCACTATGATCATGATTATCAATCACCATAATCATCATTCCCACCTACCACTATCATCATCGCCATGAACATCATCACCATCTGATGATCACCACCACAATCATCATAATCATCACCACCACAACCATCATGATCATCATCATCACCACCAGGCCACCACTATAATCACCACACCCATCAACATCATCATTATCATCACCACCACCATCGTCATCATCATCACCACCACCACCACCATCAACATCATCAATATCATCATCACCACCACCATCAATCACTATCATCACCACCACTAACATCAATCACTATCATCAACATCACCATCAATCATTATCATCATCACCACCATCATCAATCATCATTAATCACAACCACCACCACCATCCATCACCACCAATCATTATCAATCACCATCATCAATCACTGACCACGACCACGATCAATCATCATTAATCACACTACCATCAATCACCACCACCACCACCACCAATCATTATCAATCACCATCAACAATCACCAACCACAACCACCATCAATCATCACTGATCACCACCATCATGATTGATCATCACCATCACCAATCACTGGCCACCTACACTTTCAACTTACTTCTTTCCTCCTGAAGATGCATATTGAACTGATGTTTGGAAATATCTACAAAGTTAAAATATGGTATATTTAAAACATAGAATACGTACTATACAGTATAATATATACTGTACTATAGGATTATAGTCCGTTTCAGCTTGCTTTTGAAATCCGATACGTATAATTGAAATGAACATTCCGAACTTACGTTGCAATGTTCCGAACTACGTTGCGAGATAGATACAAATTTAAGTCGGTAATTTGTTTCTGCCCAATATTACTTATAATATACCCAATTCTCTCCTGGCATTACCACCTTATTATATATACAGAACTTGCGATCAAGCTCTCGGCAACGCCCTCCGTGGCTCAGTGGTCAGAGTATTGCACTAGAATCGCAAGGTCGTGGGTTCAATTCCTGCCGGAAGGCCTGTGTAGTTGCATTGTCCGCAACTGGTCCCGGTTTGGTCTTAAAATGTATATATTCTACACTCGAATTTTCCTTCACCCAAAATCCTTAGAACATGCTATGTAATCGAGTGAAATGCCCAATATCACTTATAATATACCCAATTCTCTCCTGGCATTACCACCTTATTATATATACAGAACTCGCGATCAAGCTCTTGGCAACGCCCTCCGTGGCTCAGTGGTCAGAGTATTGCACTAGAATCGCAAGGTCGTGGGTTCAATTCCTGCCGAAGGCCTGTGTAGTTGCATTTTTCGCAACTGGTCCCGGTTTGGTCTTAAAATGTATATATTCTACACTCGAACTTTCCTTCACCCAAAATCCTTAGAACATGCTATGTAATCGAGTGAAATGCCCAATATCACTTATAATATACCCAATTCTCTCCTGGCATTACCACCTTTTATATATATAGAACTCGCGATCAAGCTCTCGGCAACGCCCTCCGTGGCTCAGTGGTCAGAGCATTGCACTAGAATCGCAAGGTCGCGGGTTCAATTCTTGCCGGAAGGCCTGTGTAGTTGCATTTTTCGCAACTGGTCCCGGTTTGGTCTTAAAATGTATATATTCTACACTCGAACTTTCCTTCACCCAAAATCCTTAGAACATGCTATGTAATCGAGTGAAATGCCCAATATTACTTCTAATACATCTATTATTATATTCTATACAACAAATAATCTTCTTCTCCGTGATTTTACCAAAGGAATTCAATTCAAAGCTTATTAAATTCGAACTTCACGACGAATTTCACAACGAACTTCGCGAACTTCTGAACCAAGTTCCCAACCTTCCAATGAATGTTGACAAACGAATTTCAAAAGCAAGCTGAAACTGACTACAAACAACATACTCGTCACTGAAGAAGTCCAAGGAACCAGAAAAGACAACACGTGCATTATTCCTAGCTTGTAAAGCAGTGATCAACAAGGTACTCTTGCCAACTGCATGTGGATATTCAGAGATAGCGACATCAGCGTGATAAGAATACGATGACGATGAAGCTGTGAGAACTTCCAGTAGCAGTGGGTTATCTGGGTCAGCAGTCATTCTAAAATGGAGTTGGGAAAAAAAGTAGTGAATTCTGCTTTTCTCTTTTTTCCACATTTCATAAACACTACCTACCACATCACTCTAATTTTTACATTTCAAGAAAGACTGTTAAATTTTTTTTTTTCAAACTTATAATAAACAATTTTTTGCTAAATTCAACTTTGTAGTCGAGGAGGAGAAGCGAGAAAACGTCGACCACATAGCACCCCCACTACACAATAGTTTTGACTCCAGATTATAATAGGCTGATACCCATAGAACATTGCTAGGTCAGTCGTACTCACAAATTGTGGGGTCAGTGGCCTGCTACATAGAGGGGGTGGGTGGTCCTTTAGTTAGACAGACTTAAAGTGCACATGAAACGAAAATTAAGTTTGTCTTATTTGAAAGAACACTTAAAATGATAGAGCAACATCTTTTTCAGTTTTTCGTTTCCTTGCTTCGTTGTTGAGATATTTCAGTTTGTTTGAAATGTAAATTAAACAACTTGACGTCACATGTGCATAATGAGTTATCAGAGAAGGTTATATATCTTTGCTATTATCAAACCAAACTTAATTCGAAGGAAGTATGTGCGTGTGTTTCTCTCACAACGCCAAACATGTATAGAATTTTCAAGTGATTATGTTTGATAATAGCAAAGACATATAACCTTCTCTGATAACTCATTATGCACATGTGACGTCAAGTTGTTTAATTTACATTTCAAACAAACTGAAATATCTCAACAACGAAGCAAGGAAACGAAAAACTGCAAAAGATGTTACTCTATCATTTTAAGTGTTCTTTCAAATAAGACAAACTTAATTTTCGTTTCATGTGCACTTTAAGTCTGTCAATGTAAGGACCACCCACCCCCTCTATGTAGCAGGCCACTGACCCCACAATTTGTGAGTACGACTGACCTAGCAATGTTCTATGGGTATCAGCCAATAATAATCTGGAGTCAAAACTATTGTGTAGTGGGGGTGCTACGTGGTCGACTTTTTCTTGCTTCTCCTCCTCGACTATTGATTCAAATTGGCAAAGAGCACATCAGCAGCTTTGCCTCTTTGAAATTTACTGACAATCGAAAGAAGATAAATGCTGTAACATACCCAGCTCCTTTAAACAGCAGTGGTTCTGCAGGAGCAGCACCAACGATCAAAGGACTTTTTAGAAGATTAGATGATGGAGACAGAATCTTGGTGTGCTGCAACAGAAAGATTATGAAAATTGATGATGGTCAATCATACATAAAAAAAACAATTATTAATTGTATGTGTGTGCACAGTACCTGTCCTCCATCAGATACATCATAATTCATGTGATCAATAACTGAAGTTTTTTCCTCGTCAAACTCAATGCCACATTCACCAGCCAGTTCTCGAATAGGATCACCTACATGTACAATGACATTTGATGTTATGTAATAGATACAGCATGAGCAGCCGAGCTGTATCTGATTTACAAGGCGAGCTGCAAGCGAGCCGTAGTAAATCAGATACAGCTCGGATGTGAATGTTGTATCTTTCTTAAAATACAAATGCATCTAAGTAATCAAGTTCACCAACTATTTTGGGGATACGGTCTGTTTTAGCCGAGAAAATCGAAGCTAAAGTTTATGTAAATCAGGACGATGCTGTATCCGATTTACAACCACTGCTACGGTATGGATTTCTTTTGAATTTTCGTCATGAATTATTAATGAGTATTTTAAAATTAATTATAAATAACTACTTAATAACCGAGAGTGAGGTCTTCACGGTAAAATATTAAACCGAGGTCTTGCTGTATTGACCGAGCGATAGTGAGGTTAATACGTTCAAGACCGAGGTTTAATATTTTACCGTAAATACCGAACGGTCGAGGTTATTAAGTAGTTTATTATATGGCACTTTTTATTTGAAAATCAATCTTGTATTTCTTGGTCTTCGCTTCCTTTAACTTCGTCAAAACACCGAACTAGCGTTGCTTTCTTCTGTTTCTTTCTCGTCTGGATACTAGAATTTACTTTTATAATGTTCATCGTCGTCTATTTAATTTGCTTGTTTATGGCTTTTAGCAATTTCATTTAACTAAATTTTAAGTACTTCTGGAAGTCTTGATTTCACTGCCTAAATTTATCACACAGTCTGTCTTCATAAATCGAAGAGTGTGACACTTAAGAAATGCACTGAGTAGATCTACTTGTATCTGCAATATCACTGCTATAAAGAACATTAAAATATAACATTGACAAATTTTAGTCTTTTACTAAAGATCCACCCTAAATTTTGCCTATCTCCTTCCTGGTTCAGGGCTAAACAGTGGTGGGATAACTAGTACTGTATTTAACAATTATTCGCCGAAGGTGAAGTGAATATGGTGAATAATTAACAAATAGATTCCATTTTGCCGTTGTCTGTTCAGTTATAGATGCACAGATGACGTCACAACGTGGTAAGAACAAA
Source organism: Paragorgia papillata (assembly GCA_035771165.1). Classification (NCBI taxonomy): domain Eukaryota; kingdom Metazoa; phylum Cnidaria; class Anthozoa; order Scleralcyonacea; family Coralliidae; genus Paragorgia; species Paragorgia papillata. The sequence continues at coordinate 932,411 of JAWNZC010000081.1, forward strand.
AAAGTGGCCCACGAGACGCAGTCGAGTGGGTCACTGATGTTCTTACCACGTTGTGACGTCTTCTGTGCATCTATAACTGAACAGACAACAAAAAAATGGAATCTATTTGTTTTATACAATAAAAATTTAAAAGGTCTTTGTCGAAACTCTTGCCGGATTTTAGGGCATGAAGAAGGGAAAAAGCAGGTCAGCTGACGTGATCTGACGTGACCATGTGTCTGTCCTCTAATAGATCATGGCCAACAACCAATGAAAACACGCATAGCAACCAGGGTATTGTATAATATGATATTACAGTATATGGTCAATTATATGGCTGGGCTTGTTTTCGGGTCATTATGCCAAACGGCGCACGCTGATTGGTTGCTGAGAGGTCCGGAAAAAGCCGTAATGCCCTCTTGGCACTGTGAGAGGGCATTACGTCCTTTTTAATGACTTGCACGTTTTGGCGGGAAAATTACTGAGTTGATTTGAATGAAAATAAAAGCGAATTCGATATATTCGTTGGAAAATTCTGAACAATAATACGTCCTGAAACATTAGTGTTTCTTTTTATAAAAACTTCTAGCCTAACAGGTGTAAACATGAAGCGAAACGAACAAGCTCAAAAGTAAGAACTATAAAGGTGAACATCGACACCTGATCAAGACAAACGTAGAACTAAAAACAGATAAGAAAACAAACCAAAAGCCATATAATAAAAGGCTTATTAACCTTGTTTTCTCGGTCTGTATGGGAAAGTATTTGCCCTCGATTTCTCTCGCACAAACCTCCTTGAGCACCGGGCATCAAACCTTCCTGCAGACGCCTTAGCACTTTTTAACAGTGACAGTGAGGACGAAGAGTTTGAGGGATTTTAGTTTAAGTTTCTAGGCCTTCCATTTCCACCATGAGCTTGGTCGCGTAGTCGGTTTGGATTCTTGGGAACACTGGGGAGAGGCTGGAAACGAGAAGGCCTAGCAACATTTGCAAAAAGGTCCTGCCCAGAATCGTTCTGGCCCTTCGAGTGTTCCTGGTATCTAGTAGAGTACATCTACCGTAAAAAACAACACTGAGCAACAGTATATTATATAAAAAGCATAAGGATGCCTGCGAAGATTTTACCAAAGATCTTTGGTGATCGAAAGAAGGAAATTATGGAATATATTCCAATTGGAGCTCAAACTTAATGAAAATTTAACTGTTTAACTTTCAACTTCTGGCAGTTGCAGAAGGAAAGCTAGTGATAAGAAAGCTAAGCTAGTGAAACTTTGTCGATCCTAGGTAAGCAGGCTTGTATTATTTTATGCAGATGGAAATAGTAAATGTCGGGAAACACTTAGGACGTCATAACATCACAATTTTTCCTCAATAAACAACTGAGCTGTAAAGTGAAAGTGTTTACGAATTTTGCTAGGCCTTCCCCAGTGGGTCCATTCGGATCACTTCCGAAACACGTTAACCGAGGAAGGCCTAGAGACTAGGCTAGATTTTAGGTACTTGTATGCATGGCTTATTCGCACATCTTCTCCAATATTAGCTAACTTCACTTTTAAACTTAATACATTTTTTCAACTACCGGTACTGTACTTTTTAATAATTTTGTGGTCCCAAACCTATTATTAGCAGCTGTGGGTTATCCGATGGTGCGGGTAATACGCTAATTTATTTTTCCAAAAGTGACATTTTTGTTGCTGTGCGGGGTATACACCATGCAAGTTATCGCCCAGAAAATTCGGTATTTGTTAATAATTGTTGTACAACACCTACCAACATCAGAGCTTCCAGCAACCAGGACATTGTGACCAGCATCAATAAATTCAGTTATTAAACTAACACTAATAGATCCTCCAAATTCTAAAAGAAATTAAATCAGATTACACAAACACTGCATTTTTTAAAATGCAACTTTTTTCCAAAATCTATTAATGTTATTGTAAGTCGTTTGTACACAAGTGTACGTATATTGCGACATACCTTCGACTGATGGTGAAAAGATTAAAAGATGATCGTAAAGAAATTCTCCATATTTGCTCAACACAAGACTTGCGTCATCAGCTGGTTTAATAGTAAGCTCTCAAATCCTTTATCTAAGTATATAAAGTGCAAAAATACTATGTTAATTGTTATGAATGGAATATTGTATGCATTTTTTACCAAAACTATGTACATGCAGGGCATGAGATTTGAAATTTTCAGCAGTATCCAGTGGGATACTGGCACTTGAAATCTGGTATCCCTCCTTGAAAATTAGTATCCCACATTTGGATAGTAGATATTCCAATAAGCAGTATCGAAACAAGGTTAACTTTTATTTAAGGTTACGTAACACCTTGGAGTAATGCTTTGCGAAAAATGCAACTGCGCGTTGAGTTTAAAAGCAATCAAATTCAAATTTTTACAGTTTATAGCAAAATGATTTATTTATTTATTTTATTTATTTATTTACAAGCTTTGCCACGAGTGGCAGGGAAGTCCCACAGAGTTGTTGCTCCATTACGGGGTCCCTATATATAATACAAAATGAAATCTAATGGCCAACATCAAGGTGTAAATAGGTACTTCTAAGCTAAGACTATAAAACATAAACTAACAGCACATTTTAACAAGAAGACTAGATAGGGAACGGCACGAGTGACATTTTACACAGATGGTTTTAAAAGTTTGTGGAATTTCGACATCGTATACAAGTTCGGTTACATGTTGGTAGTATTTTAACAATTCGGATTTGAATTGGCCTATAGAGAGATTGGGACCTCGCAAAGGTGATGGCCAGCAGTTGAAAATTCTTGGAGCTCTACAATAAAAGCTATTCTGAAAAGTTAGAGTTTTCACTTTAGGAATATTTAAAATAATTTCATTAGTTTGATTTGTATGCCTGGTTACACGACTGGATGATTTAACGGAGATGTAAGGGTCACTTGAATTAAGCAATGCTTTGAAAAGGTATACCAAGTCCAGGTACTCGTGCCAGTACGACAGAGGTAGCAGTTCTGTTGTTAGGAGTCTATCCCTATAGGTGACGTCAGATCTAAATGGTAACGACAGAATAAACTTGGTTGCGCGGCACTGGACTCTTTCGATGTTAAGAATTAGTGATACAGATTGCGGAGACCAGACTTGTGAGCAGTATGCAAAATGACTTCTAACTAAAACTGTGTATAATGCAGTATGAACCCGCTGGTCCAGTGAAGATCTTCTTATAAAACCCATCATTTTGTTGGCTTTAGCCAGTGCAGCGGTTACATGTGAGAATTGGACAGTGAACAATTGAATTGGACAGTGACAACAGAACTGCTACCTCTGTCGTACTGGCATGAGTACCTGGACTTGGTATACCTTTTCAAAGCATTGCTTAATTCAAGTGACCCTTACATCTCCGTTAAATCATCCAGTTGTGTTTTTCAATTGTTTGATTGTAGAATTGGACAGTTGATTATACAATTTTGAAAAGTATTTAAACTTGTTTTGTTTTGATAAAATTCTGAAAACACATTCGCTTTGCACCGCAACTTTTGTTGAACTACAGTTTCAATCAAATTATGTAAAAAACCTTTCAGCATTTGGCTTAAGGCAGCTAATTATGCAAAAAAAAAACTTTTTGTATTTTTAAATTTCTATGGTGTAACGTAACCTTAACACAACAATAGACTGGAAAGTTTGTACCGCGCAAACATTCTCGACTTTGCGCCGTTTGTGTTGTCATTATGTCATGCATTAAATTGTGATGACTCTTGATTTAGTGATACTGATAAGCTACTTTTCATAAAAATTTATATTTTAGGCTGGTAATTCACACATGTAAATAACTTTGTGCATGCAAACCGCATATGCGTTATCAAATGTGCTTTGTCTATAACATGGTTACCCTGCGAGCAGAGCCTTCTTTTCCTTATTTCTTCGCTGAGAGAGAGGATGAAAAGTAGGCTCTGCTGTATTCGTGACTGGTTTCCATTGCGCATGCATGTCAGTTGCTTGGTTACAATCTCGAACCCAGTCCCAATCAGAGCAGAAAACAAAATGAGAACCGGTTAAACGGGTTACTTTGTCCTAAATCTTGGACGAAGCCAAACACGAATACAGCAGAGCCTACTTTTCTTCCTCTCTCTCAGCGAAGAAATAAGGAAAAGAAGGCTCTGCTCGCAGGGTATAGCATGGTCCCCACTAAGGACCCTAACTACTTGGGACCGCAGTAATTGGCGTTTGCTGTTGCGGCAACCCTGCCACATTATTATATATTTTACGATGTAACTAACTTTCACTATGAGTAATTAAGTACTTTTTTTTTACTTTTTTTTTTTAAATTTTAATTAATTCCTAGTCTTGTTGAACCTTGTGGCAAAACTTAATAAATAAATAAATAAATAAATAAATAACTACCACATTAAATTACAGCAAGGTTCCACTGTACTTTTTTATATAATAAACAGGACAAATACATGGATATTTGGAAATATGAAATTATTTCTCGTGTTGAAGCGACACTCAAAATAAATTTCGTACTTTCACACATCCATGTGTTATTCTCCATATTATTCATTTCCTTTTAATAATCAATTGCAAAGTCCGAGTGACTATTTTTATTTTGCAAAACAAAAATAAACAACTGCCCTTTTTTATAACCACATCAACTTTTCTGTTCAGTACAATTTCTAAGGCTTTTCACAAGTAATTAGCAGTACGCAGCTCACCCTGTAACAAGAAAGTGTTCCTTTCTCGTATTAAAACGAAAGGTTACATATTAATACAAAGACACCAGAAGATCACTGAAGATGCAAAGGTCATCCCTCAAAAAAGTGAAATTTCATACCTTTAAGCGAGTTAAAAAATATCGAATGTGTATCCTGGGTGTTAATGTTATCTACAAGGACGAGAATATTTCCATCGGCTTGCACCAAGGAAGCTGAGTAAAGCGCACAGATCAAAACTACAATCAACTCCATTGTAGCAAGACACGTGTACTTGGACGCCATCTTGAAAAAGAACCAAGCTATTGAAAAGCATCGGAATAGCTCGGAAAATGTCCGGAATGAATCGTACCGGCGCGAACCGAAGAAAGTGTTTTGCTCTATTTTCGTTTCCAGGGCATTACCACCTTCTATGCAGAGCGGCCAAATCTGACGCCAGTGATAGCTCTGTGTTTGTTTGTTTGTTTGTTTGTTTGTTTGTTTGTTTGTTTGTTTGTTTGTTTGTTTGTTTGTTTGTTTGTTTGTTTGTTTGTTTGTTTGTTTGTTTGTTTGTTGGTTGGTTGGTTGGTTGGTCGGTCGGTCGGTCGGTCGGTCGGTCGGTCGGTCTGCCGGTCTGCCTGCCTGCCTGCCTGCCTGCCTGTCTGTCTGTCTGTCTGTCTGTCTGTCTGTCTGTCTGTCTGTCTGTCTGTCTGTCTGTCTGTCTGTCTGTCTGTCTGCTTGTCTGTCTGCCTGCCTGTCTGTCTGCCTGTCTGTCTGTCTGCCTGTTTGTCTGTCTGCCTGCTTGTCTGTCTGCCTGCTTGTCTGTCTGCCTGCTTGTCTGTCTGCCTGTCTGTCTGTCTGCCTGCCTGCCTGCATGCTTGTCTGCCTGCCTGCCTGCCTGCATGCCTGCCTGCCTGTCTGTCTGTCTGTCTGTCTGTCTGTCTGTCTGTCTGCCTGCCTGCCTGCCTGCCTGCCTGTTTGTCTGTTTGTCTGTCTGTCTGTCTGTCTGTCTGTCTGTCTGTCTACCTGCCTGCCTGTCTGTCTGTCTGTCTGCCTGCCTGCCTGCTTGTCTGTCTGCCTGCCTGCTTGTCTGTCTGCCTGCCTGCCTGTCTGTCTGTCTGAGCGCGGCATGTTTTATATGTTTTATAAAATAAGACGAAGGAAAATCAAGCTAAGAGTGAGGAGAATTTTTTGCAGGCCCGTATTTGAGGTGGGGCAGCGGGGGCCATGCCCCCCCTGAAATTTACTCAGAAATAGTATGATAAGGAACAGAGAAAAAAATTTCAGCCGATATTCGACAAATTGTATACTGTACTTTAATCCTTTTGATTTTGTTTATTAATTACTTGATCTATGAAATGTTTAATTAAAATTCTTTCACTCGTTGCTAGTCACTCCCCTCACGGTCTCGTTGCTTACCTAAACTATCACGATGGTTTACGATGTTTTACCTAAAACATCACGATGGTTACTGGACTGTTAGCTTACAGTGTCTTACTCTTAATAAGATAAATACCATGAAATAAAAACATTGGATGTATTCAAATATTTGAAATAATTATGTTGTCTTTTGACTGTTTAAAATGACGTTTCATAACCTTCAGAATTCTTTAATATATCGTCTCAAAACGCAGGAAATAGCATTTCAGAGACTCTGTATTTCAAAATTTTCCTGGGGAAGCATGTCCCCGGACCCCCCTAGCGAGTTATCGCGCCTATGGCGCTCGGTCCCCCCTGTCCTTAACAGTTCGCTACGGACATGCTTCGTACTCATTCAAGCTTTCAAAAATGATCTTCTTTCATTACTTAACAAAGCTTTTTATAATGGTGCTGATTAATTACGATTACATGTGAGCCAGGCTAGCCCGGTTAACGGGCTCACGCGATTGATTAGGATCGTACTGTGGTTATAAAACTTGCATAAACTAAATTTACAAAGAAGAATTGGTTTAGTTTAGATGTAAACAAATCTAAACTTTAATTCAAATCTCCTTTTGCAGCCGAGTAAAGAATTTCGTGACACGAGTCAGCTCGCGGTTAGCCAGGCTAGCCTGAAGGGGGACACCTCTAAGAAGGTGTTTACACGAGGCCGGCCTCGAAACTATATATAGACTTGATTTCGCTGTGTTACTCCAAGCTAGATTTGTACTGTCAATTGCCTTACAGCTCGTGACCGCTGGAGAATCATTATTTTTATGTGGATTTGACACCAATCTTCATTTAAAACAACGTATTGAGTTTGAGACGTGAAAGATTAGGCCGGCATGAACTGAAACTCAGGCCGGACTCATGAAAACGATCTATATAGTAAAAGCACTACAACCGACCCGAAATCAGTCCGGCCTGAGTAAACACCCCGTCTGCCTTATTAGAGAGAGTTCACTGTAGTCTAAAGTACTAATTAATGATATAATTACTCTCTTCTCAACCAATCAGAATGAAGTAATTTTGTCATTTATATTATAAAGGCGGCAACACCCCCGATTGGAAGCTCTTATAACAGCGAAACTTCCCCTTCATATATAAGTTCAGTTTGTGTTAATGCACCAGTCAGTGCAACTACACGTACTGAGCAACGGAGTTAGTCCATTTTCATTTGCGTGGAGTTAGAAATTGCAACTTGCAAGCTTCTAACATCAGTGTTGCTCTAGAGACCAGAAGATTTCGTTACCTTAACGTTGCTGGCAGTATAAGGTATGCATATTTGAAAGGAACCGAGTGATTGTATAAGCTATAAGAGGAAACGCGTAGTCGCGGGCTCTCCAGTAAGTTTCCCTCCCTTCGTAAAATCAACTTTTAGCCGATTAACCCTTCCTTGTACTATAAGAGGTTCGGGTAAACTCGTCTCGCGTTAGACAGAGTAAATCTGATAAAGGGGCCTGTTCGGCAGTGGCGTAACGGAGGAAGACGGGGCCCTTAGGTATATTTAGTGTGGGGGCCCTTGTTGTCTTGATTTGACTGACATATGGAGCAGGGCTGCGGCGGGCTGGAGGCCCCTCGGGGCCCCAAACTGTTGGGGGCCCTTAGTTCTCGCCCTAACCCAACCTAATGCATGAGCGTTACGCCACTGCTGTTCGGGAGTGGGAGTAAAACATTTAAGGATGAGAAATGGTCAGATATAGACCATTATAGACTAAGTGAACCTTTTGACTACTACACTCAGAATCTCGCTTGACAAGTATCGTCCGGCTTGCGTACGTTAGACATGCATGCAGTAGTTAAATATAACGAAGGAGTCGTGCATAGAATATTAGATATAGAGTTTAATAATGAGTAGTGTATTCTATATTGATTAATCTATGTTGTGCTTCTTATAAAAACTGCACGCATGAGGCATGACCAATCTGTTCTAACGCGAAAATCGTATTACGACTATATACAGTGAGAAATGCAGAATGATACAACAAAGCAAAATTGGCTTCGTTTTCCTGTAAGTATAACACACAGGATATTCTAATTCAATTTTGACGTCAAAGAAAATTTTTCGTGACAGCCCGCCTGACCGCCTGAGTTAGTGTATGGATAATGTTATGGGAATCACTTAAGGCCTAGTCAAACGCTTTTAACATCGCATTCAACATCATTCAACATTGTTGAACGATGTTGAATAATGTTGAAAGCACGAGTGGCCAAATGAATTCAACATCGTTCAACATTCATGAATGACAATTAATTGAACACGGGCTACCACAAAAGCTGGAATCGACAATATCCCGCATGGCGCATGTCTCTGTTCAACAAAGTTGAATGAAATGTGGCCAAATGCGTTCAACACCCTTCAACATTTTGAGAACAATAGAAATGTTGAACGCGTGTTGAACGAAAATTTGAACATGTTCAAATTTCGTTCAACATCATTCAACACCATTCAACAACGTTCAACATCATTCAACAGGGGTGGCCAAACGCTTTCAACATGTTGAATTCAACAATGTTGAACGATGTTCAATGAAATGTTAAAAGCGTTTGGCCATGCCTTAACACACAGGATATTCTAATTCAATTTTGCCGTCAAAGAAAATTTTTCGTGACAGCCCGCCTGAATTAGTTAGGGCCTGTTCACACGAGACCGGGTTATCTCGGGGGTTAGGGATAACTCGGGGGCTAGGGTCAAAGTTGAACCTATTTCACATGATAAAACGCAACTACCGAGTTGTCCCTGGCCCCCGAGATAACCCTAGCTTCATGTGAACGCTTCACCCCGAGTTATCCCGAGCAACAGCATAAATAAGCATGCCTAAGTTGACCCTACCCTCCGAGATAACTCGGGTGAAAACGTTCACATGGAGGTAGGGATAACTCGGGGGCTAGGGTTACCCTATCGCTCCGACCGAGTTATCCCTATCCCCTCGAGTTATCTCGGTCTCATGTGAACGGTTTACTTTTTTAATATGGAAATAAACTAACACCGAGTTATCTCGGGGGATAGGGATAACCCTACCCCCCGAGATAACTCGCCTCATGTGAACAGGCCCTTAGTTAGTGTATGATAATGGGAATCACTTATAATTCTGAAACACACTGACGCTATCTGTTTCGGTACTGTCAATTATACAAGGGGAAATAGTGAGGGGAAATAAGTTGTACTTGAATCATCCGTAAGTGTCAAGCATAATCCGTAAACAGTGTCTATTTTCGTAACGAGGTCTTTATCTCCATTATTAATAACCGACTAATTGATGTCATGGCGGCCATGTTGGAAGAACTTAAAAAAAAGAATCTCATTAGCAGCTATATTGTATTTGGAGTGTTTTCCTCCAACATGGCTGCCGTTTCTTTGTCTTCTAAACCTCAAGGGCTTGATTGCAAACCACCATGCAATAGTCTGATGAGTTTTTATTGTATGATAATGGACATCACTACATTTCCCCTCATAATTTATGCATCTGAAATAAATTAGCCTTTCCGTCCTTGCTATGCCAATAATTTATTTTTAACTAATAGTCAAGTACATAATTATAATACCAGATATGCAGCAGATTACCGCGGTCTCACACTTGTCGTACAAATATGAAACAATTCACAATTCTTCACTTAGGTCCAAAAATTTGGAATTCTCTACCATCTTCAGTTACCTACTCGGTTGCTATATTCTCCTTCAAAAAGAAACTTTATCAGTTACTACTTAATGGGTGAATATATCTGAATTAGTTATATTTGCATACACTTTCGTTTATAAACAATCTAAAAAAAAAATTAAATCTATACGAGGGGACCTCTTCTAAAAAAGCCTAATGGTTTCACGTCCTCTTGCCATTTATCTTCTAAAAGTAATGTTATATATATATATATATATATATATTATATATATATATATATATATATATTTCTAAAACTCATTAATAATTCATGAGGAAAATTCATGATCAAAAGAAATTAAGGTTTAATCAATGTCTGTTTACCCCGGTACAGAACTGATATCAGTGTCTGTAAATGTGATACAGAACTGTTTATTAAAACATCAGTTCTGTATCACATTTACAGACACTGATCATATCAGATCTGTAGCAAGTGTACAGACACTCCGCATTCAACTATCTTGAGTGAGGTACGCTGGTAGCGTCCTCATACAAGATGAAGATGCAAACATTTGTTGAACAACATTTGTTCAATAACAAATGATGATCAGAACGGCTATTTATGGCACGTCACTCACAATATAAAATGTGGGGCTAATATGAGATCAAAGCGCATGCTCACATCACTAATTTGTTAATCGTAGCCTATTAAACCTTACCTCGAAGGTTTATCAGCTGTTAACATGATTTATTTTTGTTTAGTTACCTTAATAGGCGTTTTAGAAGTTATTTACAGAATTCGTGTCCGTTCTGTATCGCGATACAGGCACTCGGCTTCGCCTCGTGTCTGTATACCCCGATACAGAACGGCCACTCATTCTGTAAATAGTACATATATATATTAATTATTTATTATTATTAAAATAGTATGAATTCAAAAATAAGGGAAACACGTTGGTATAATGTAACCATGCAGTGCTGTAAAAGTTACATAATTAATATTTTTGTAACTAGTTTCAGTTACAGTTACATCATTAGAAAAGTAACTAGTTACCGATAAAAGTTACAATGACAAGATCATGACAAGATCGTTTTCGTCATGAACGTTTGTCATGAACGTTTTCGATAAGTTCATGACAAGATCGACGTTTGACTGAGTTAAGTTCGACAGACTGAGGCCTAGAGTGCGATCATTAAGGAAAAATATTAGACCGAGGACTTTACAGTACGGACCGAGCCCGTAGGATATTTTCTGTAGGAGTTCATTATATGGCTTTTTGAAACAACACATCTTACATTACCTTATTACAGAAAATAATCGACCGGCACGTGACGCGTGTCAGCCAATGAGAACACACGATTTCAACGGAAGTAACTTGTGCCACATCATAAAAGATTTTTTGTTTGTTTCCAATCGTGGGGCATAAACAATTTTCATAATGCCCGCGGGCATTACGGAAAAATCTCGCCACGTCAGCAACCAATCACAGCGCGTGATTTTACCGGAAGTAATCCGTGCATAATTTCTGTATTCATTTCAATGTTTGAAAGTTGAGAAAATATGTTTAAAACAATTTTTACAATGTTCTTCTTTTCAAAGGTAGTCAGTCTTACAAGCGACCGGAAAGTCAATTAATTAACTCACTGGCCAAAATACAAGTACTTCACCTTGCAAATCGGCGATTCACTTCGTACTCATTCAAGCTTTCAAAAACGTCTTCCTTCATTACTTAACAAAGCTTTTTATAATGGTGCTGATTAATTACATGAGCCAGGCTAGCCCGGTTAACGGGCTCACGCGATTGATTAGGATCGTACTGTGGTTATAAAACTTGCATAAACTAAATTTACAAAGAAGAATTGGTTTAGTTTAGATGTAAAACAAATCCAAACTTTAATTCAAATCTCCTTTTGCAGCCGAGTAAAGAATTTCGTGACACGAGTCAGCTCGCGGTTAGCCGGGCTAGCCTGGGCTCATGCAAGGGGGCACCTATATAAGAGGGTGTTTACACGAGGCCGGCCTCGAAACTATATAGGCTTGATTTCGCTGTTACTCCAAGCTAGATTTGTGTCAATTGTCCGACAGCTCGTGACCGCTGGAGAATCATTATTTTATGTGGATTTGACACCAATCTTCATTTAAAACAACGTATTGAGTTTGAGAGGTGAAAGTACTTCAGTTCGGTCTAGCAGGCGACCTGAGATTAGGCCGGCGTGAACTGAATCTCAGGCCGGACTCATGAAAACGATCTATAGTAAAAACACTACAACCGACCCGAATTAATCAGTCCAGCCTGAGTAAACACCCCATATGGCAGACACCAAATTTGCTCCTGAAAGTGTCTGCCTTATTAGAGAGAGTTCACTGTAGTCTAAAGTACTAATTAATGATATAATTACTCTCTTCTCAACCAATCAGAATGAAGTCATTTTGTCATGCATATTATAAAGGCGGCAACACCCCCGATTGGAAGCTCTTATAACAGCGAAACTTCTCCTTCATATAAATTCAGTTTTGTGCTAATGCACCAGTGCAACTACACGTACTGAGCAACGGAGTTAGTCCATTTTCAAGTAGAGAGAATAACTTTGCGTGGAGTTAGAAATTGCAACTTGCAAGCTTCTAACATCAGTGTTGCTCTAGAGAGTACAAGATTTCATTTCCTTAACGTTGCTGGCAGTATAAGGTATGCATATTTGAAAGGAATCGAGTGATTGTATTGGCTTCGTTTTCCCTGTAAGTATAACACACAGGATATTCTAATTCAATTTTGCCGTCAAAGAAAAATGTTCGTGACAGCCCGCCTGCGTTAGTGTATGATAATGGGGGAATCACTTATAAATCTGAAAACACACTGCGGCGCTATCTTTTTCGGTACTATCAATTACAAGGGGAAATAGTGAGGGGGAAATAAGTTGTATACTTAAGTTGTACTTGAATAATCCCGTAAGTGTCAAGGAAGTAATATATCCAACACGAGTCAGTGTTCTTCCTCCGATTTCTAAATACAGCCAAGCATTCAGACGGATAGAACGTCTCAGACGATCCAAAAACAATCCGAGTCAAACGTCGAACTTTACATTTGACGAACTAAATTCTTCAAATTAAGTTCATGACAAGATCGACGTTTGACTGAGTTAAGTTCGACTGATTGTTTTTGGATCGTCTGAGACGTTCTATCCGTCTGACGCAGACAGATAGAACGTCTGAAGATCGTCCCTGGGTCAAACGTCGATCTTCTCATGAGCCGAACTAAATGCTTAATTTAAATTTAGTATGATAAATTATGATAATATGGATTTTGGTATGAGAGCATGCGTAGTACACTATTTTTTGACGCGTGCGAGGGACTGGGAAATCTAAAAACAACATGGCGTCTTTATATGACCAAGTGGATGATCTGCACTGTTATTCTCAAGGAGTAATTCTAAATCCCCCTTTACTCCATTTTAGGGGAGTAAAAAAATTGGCATATTTTAACTCCATTTCGGAGTTAAATTAACTCTTTCGGGGGAGTATATTTTTAGGGAGTTATTTTAACTCCCCCTTTAAGAGTAAATTTTTTTCCATATTTTAACTTTATAAAGTATAAAGAGTGACGACAAATTCGGCAAGAAAATATATGGCTTTTCTTTTAATCCATTCAGTAAAAATCCTTTGCGTATAGTGTAGTTCTGTCCTTTGTCTATATGTTTGCCTTTATCACATCTTTTCCTTTGAGCATTGCTATCCCCTAAGTTCTTTGGAAATTTCAAGAGATGTTCGGTCATCAGCAAGACGTCTGACAATTCTGCTCTTCTCTTCTCCCGATAAATCTCGTTTACGACCCATTATCTATTACTTCAAACACGATCAAGTCGGTTTTTCTTTGTTTTTTTGCGGGATTTATATCCCATAAAACCCGCATTATAAATTCATAGGGTGCCCACTACAACTATCTCGTATGGTAACACCGGTAGCACCCACATACGAGAAGGAGAGCAAGGGTTTGCTTTTCGCTCTACGTAGTTTACGAGAGGAAGGCAAACCAATGAAAATCATCAAAATCTGTTGGTTGAGTCATCAATTTATTACACTGAACGTTGAGCATAAAATGTGGGATTGATACTGCATCAATACGCATGCCAAATGCTGTAATGATAGATCTGGTACTAATTATTCATACTAATTATTCAAACAAAAGCCTGTAGAAGTCTGTGTATGTGTTCAATGAACCTTTACGTACTTCTCAAGTTGTTTAATGAACTATTATTATTCAAAGGTTGCTTTGGAGTCTTATTATTTCATAAAATCCCGTTAACATTTGACATGCATAACAATGTCCTTCGACACTCGGTAAATGCTATCTTTTAGAAAACCTTCTTCAATCGTGTTTTAAGTCGGATAAATACCTCGAACGTCGACTTTAAGCCAGATAAATCCCTCGGGCCTTCGGGATCTATCTGGCTTGAAGCCTCCGTTCTCGGTATTTATCCTATACTAAAACCACGGACATGGTACTGATTTCCTTTGTGTTTTCCTCATGAATTATTAATGAGTTTTTGAATTTTAATATAAGGTCAGGTTGAAGCAACTTTTTCTTACTCGTCAAGTAGGACCAGAAAAGCATCGATCGATCAAACCTTTATAATTATTGTCAAGCACAGATTAATTTAATTTGAAAAGAGGGAAGTTTTGAAAACTACAGAGGAAGCGTTTTGAGGACAAGACTTATGACGCCAAACATAAAAGTCCGATTGTTTACTTGCACTATAAGTGTACAACGAGTATGCACTTCTGGTAGTAATTCCGGCTGCAAACAATATTGGTTCACCGCTTAATTTATATATATTGGTTATTTTTCATATAATATGTCAATTATTTAAGATATATTTGTGGAGTTGCAATGTAAACTCCGCTATTTTTATATGATGGGTGGAAATTAACAAACAACTGAATAAGTGAATGGATGGATGAATGGATAGATGCATGGATAAATGAATGGATGAATAGATGGATGGATGGATAAATGAATGGGTGGATAGATGCATGGATAATGAATGGATGCATGGATAAATGAATGGATGAATGGATGAATAGATAGATGGATGGATAAATGAATGGATGGATAGATGCATGGATAATGAATGGATGCATGGATAAATGAATGGATGAATGGATGAATAGATGGATGGATGGATAAATGAATGGATGGATAGATGCATGGATAATGAATGGATGCATGGATAAATGAATGGATGAATAGATAGATGGATGGATAAATGAATGGATGGATAGATGCATGGATAATGAATGGATGAATGAATGGATGAATGAATGGATGAATGGATGAATAGATAGATGCATGGATAAATGAATGGATGAATGGATGAATAGATAGATGGATGGATAAATGAATGGATGGATGGATAGATAGATGCATGGATAAATGAATGGATGAATGGATGAATAGATAGATGGATAGGATAAATGAATGAATGGATAGATAGATAGATGCATGGATAAATGAATGGATGAATGGATGAATAGATAGATGGATGGACACATGAATGGATGGATAGATGCATGGATACTGAATGGATGCATGGATGGACGAATGGATGAATGGATAAATGAATGGATGAATGGGTGAATAGATAGATGGATGGATAGATGCATGGATAAATGAATGGAAGCATAGATAAAAAAATGGATGAATGGATAAATGAATGGATGAATGGATGATGAATAGATAGATGGATGGAGAAATGAATGGATGGATAGATAGATGCATGGATAAATGAATGGATGCATGGATAAATGGATAAATGAATGGATGGATAGATGCATGGATAAATGAATGGATAAATGAATGGATAAATGAATGGATGAATGGATTTATGAATGGATGAATAGATAGATGCATGGATATATGAATGGATGGATGGATGGGTGAATGAGTGGATGGATGGATGGATGGCTGGAGGGAGGGAGGGAGGGAGGGAGGGAGGGAGGGAGGGAGGGAGGGAGGGAGGGAGGAAGCGAGGGAGGGAGGAAGGAAGGTAGGAAGGAAAGAAGGAAGGAAGGAAGGAAGGAAGGAAGGAAGGAAGGAAGGAAGGAAGGAAGGAAGGAAGGAAGGAAGGAAGGAAGGAAGGAAGGAAGGAAGGAAGGAAGGAAGGAAGGAAGGAAGGAAAGAAAAGAAGGGGTATCTGATCCTAGTACTGTTAAATGTCGGCACCGTGTACAAACGTGATCCTATTTTATTCCTTTATAGGGACTCCTTACTACAACACACCGACAAGACAATGAAATACTTGCTGTTTTTTACGTGTTTCTTTCTTTCTGTCGGTTTCACCATCGCTTTTATCCCGGGCATTGGCAGACAGTTTGTCGACTGGTCATCTATCACTCACAGAGTCATCACAAGAGCTGGGCTTTGGGCAACCGTCCTTGAATTTCTCGAAAAGAACCCAGAATACGAGGCCAAGAACCAAGTATCGAAACACTTCCTATCGTCTCTGGAACGACAAGGACTGTTCGAAGGTCAGATACCGCACGAACTTTTGGGCTACATCAAATCCTCAAAATTCGAAAACGCTGTTAGAGAAATCGAAAAAGCCAACGAAGCCGTTGACACCATTGAGGAAGAACTGACAGCCGCGCATGTCGACGCCGAGCAGTTTCTTCGAAGTTCTCGGCGGCTTGTCACCTTAAAAAGAATGGTGATTTCCCTAATAAACAAAACAGACGCCAACGAAAACAGCTACGCGGCCGCAAGGAAAGAAACCGGTCGATTGCTTCACACTTTGCAAGATTTTTACAGCCATTCCAATTGGATCGAAGCTGGCAATAAAGAACCTCTTAAGATCCTAGGCGATAAAATTATACGCCAAGAATACGTTGCTGGAAAAGATCAGAAAACCTGCAACGATTGTACCCCGGCATCTTGGCTCAGACTGTTTTTCCCAGTCGACGATTGCGAAAATAATTTAATTCCCAATCTCGGGAAGCTGACGAGTGGTTATACTGGTAAGGAAGACGTCGTAAAGCCACCAAGTGTTGGGAAATGCAGTCACGGAGGGTTAATAGATAAGTCACGATACGTACATTCGACTGGAGGGATGAACAAGGACGCCAGCAAGCGTTACCTCTCGCCCCACTACAGGTAAGGTTGCTCATGGCTGATGGGCAATGGAGCCGGACTATAGTCGCTAGCCGTGTACTACTTCTAGAGTTAGGGTTGTGTGAATGTCAGGCAGCCCAGGCCTCAGAACTGATTAAATCCGCCAATACGTGAGGTTAGCGTCGTATAAGCTAGGGTGGGAAAATATGGCTTGGTCCTTAGTCTATGATCAATCTTTCAACAAACAGTTTTTTGTGCAGTGCTTTGTGAGATATCCTGGCAATAAACAAACGAACAAACGAACAAACAGACAGACAAACAAACAAACAAACAAACAAACAAACAAACAAACAAACAAACAAACAAAAAACAAACAAACAAACAAACAAACAAACAAACAAACAAACAAACAAACAAACAAACAAACAAACAAACGGACAGACAGACAGACGGACAGACGGACAGACGGACGAACAGACGGACAGACGGACAGACGGACAGACGGACAAACGGACAGACGGACAGACGGACAAACGGACAGACGGACAGACAGACAGACAACCGTGCAGAGAGACAGACAAACAAAGAAACGGACAAACAGACAAACAGGAAAACAGACAAACAAACCGACAGACAAACTGACAAACCAACAGACTGACAGACCAACTGACAGACAAACAAACAAACAAACAGACAGACAGACAGACAGACAGACAAACCGACAGACCGACAGACCAACTGACAAACAAACAAACAAACAAACAAACAAACAAACAAACAAACAAACAAACAAACAAACAAACAAACAAACAAACAAACAGACAAACCGACAAACTGACAGACAGACAGACAAACCGACAGACTGACAAACAGACAAACAGACAGACAGACAGACAAACCGACAGACTGACAAACAGACAGACAGACAAACAAACAAACAGACAGACAGACAGACAAACAAACAGACAAACCGACAAACTGACAGACAGACAGACAAACCGACAGACTGACAAACAGACAGACAGACAAGCCGACAGACTGACAAACAGACAGACAGGCAGACAAAAAGAACCTCCTAGCGAAAGTAACAAACAAAAACTTCACTTCGGCGCAAACGTCTATAGCCGCATCTTTTTGGGGGAAGCTTCAACTAATAGTCTAATACCTAAACTTTTTATAAGACATTAAATTATTTCCTTTCTGTTTTTAAAACTAGGTTACACAAACTGGCTGCTTCCGTAGCTATTAATGCGACCAAGTTGTTCTTTGACAGTGTTCGGGCTGCTGTTGGTGACAAACTGTTCGCGAAATACTTAAGTATGAAAGCAGTGAACGCACTGTCGTTGGCATTTGACACAACAGGCAATACAAATGGTAAGCTACAGTATTTACAGCTCGACTGGCAAGCTAAACACGTTTCTCTCTGACGAAGGACCTTCGCTCGAAACGTTAGACTCCTACGTTCTCTGTTTCGGCAGTATATCAAACCTTACTATATTTCGATTGTTGTTTCAACACCGCCTACTAGTGGTGTGCGTCGGATGGGATTGACCTCTTGTAATCCGAGGGTTTTCCAAAACAGTCAATCCGAACCCGATCCGATCCGAAGCCAAAAAAATAAATCGTAGTCCGATCCGATCCGAAAACAGCTGCTCAAATCCGATCCGAGAAAATTAAAACACTGGATATATATGTTGCAATAATTGCACAAACTTCAGTTCCGAAAAGGAAACCAATGAACAAATAAATTTAAGAAAACTACTATACAATAATAATCTTATGTAATAATAGCCTTCATATATTGTGCAACGTGCATACAACTAGTGAATTTGTTAATTTTGTGACAAAAACAATGACAAAAGTGAATCTAATGCGGGTAAAAAAGCGCAAAATCCAATTCGATCCGATCTGGGAAAAAAAGAACAAAATCCGATCCGATCCGATCCAAGAAAAAAAGAACAAAATCCGATCCGATCCGATCCGAACGATAAAAGTTTAGTCCGAATCAATTTAATTACAGCCTTTAGAAAGCACGTATGACTTATATTACTGTATGGATTTGCAGCCTTATGTAGCTCTCCATATCAGATGGTTGCCTGTTCAATCCCTGTCTAATTTTACATTATAGATGAAATTGCTGGAGTACAAAAAGCTACAGCGCAATTTATTGAAGATTCGGCCGCTGCTGCTGATGAAAATGATCTACATTACGTTTTTGGTACCTTTCAAACGGCAATCCAGGTATAAGTGGGTCACCATGAGTTTTACTCGCGATGTTGTTAACAACCAGTGTCTCAGTCCTCGAAGCTTTGCTGCATGGTCAGTTAAGAATGCTCTGCTTCATTTCCAAATAATCTTTAACCATTAGAAACTCATCATTATATTATCCTATGAGAGACGGAGACGTGTTAGATAACAATAGGGGGGCCCTTATGAAGGTATTGGCAATATAAATTAAGTTTAAAGTGCCCCTAACCTCGACAGTTTTTATTGTCTTATTTGGAAGAACTTTTAAAATGATAAAGTAACTTCTTTGGAAGATTTTCGCTTTGTTTTTGGGATATTTCATTTTGTTTGCTACGCAAATGTACGGAATTTACGTCACACATGCATAATGACTTATCAGAGAATGTTATGTAACTTTGCGTTCATCAAATAAAACACTAAAGTATGAATAACATGTGTGCGGGTAATTTCTAGATTTTAAAGGATTTCGCTCGAGAATGAAAGAGATACACAAACTTCTTCGATAAGTCATTATGCATGTGTGACGTAAATTCCGAACATTTGCATATCAAAAACAAAATGAAATATCTCAAAAACAAAGCGAAAAAGCGAAAATCTTCCAAAGAAGTTACTTTATCATTTTAAAACGTTCTTCCAAATAAGACAATAAAAACGGCTATCGAGGTTAGGGCACTTTAAAATGCATTTTTGTGGATTAACATCATGTTTTTATTTTAAAAGTTCTGAGCATTTAGTCCGTGACCTTGGACCGTCTTCAGATCAGTTAGTTTACATGAAGTGGATTGAATGTTCAAGTCAAATCCGTCGCATGTTGTTCCTCCTTGTTGTGCCGTTTACATGAAGCGGATTGAGTGTTCAAGTCAAATCCGTCGCATGTTGTTTCTCCTTGTTGTGTTTACATGAAGCGGATTGAGTGTTCAAGTCAAATCTCGCATTCTTTATATAAAATTGTATGTTCATTAGTATTCTTTCTGACGTCAAGAACTATTATCAGGTATAAAACCACGGACATGGTACTGATTTCCTTTGTGTTTTCCTCATGAATTATTAATGAGTTTTTTGAAGTTAATGTTAAAACAGTTCAAAATATAATTTTTCATGAATATTTAAGAGCAATATTACCCGAATTTCTTTCAAAAAGTGCCCGAAATTTTCATTTTTAAAACGTTTGGGGGGGAATTGCCCCCCCCCCCCCTGCCTGTCCCCCGAAGTATTCGTTTATATAATGATTAAATTCCATGAAACTGGCTAAATTGTACTTTTTATTCACATTTTTCAACAAAACATTTTCCTCGCACTTTCAGTAGCGACTACAGAAATACAGTAATACACAACAAACTACAGAAGCGGAAGTGGGAAGGTATTTGCATTTTGATTGTAAAACAACAAGAATGCCAAAAATAACTCTTTTGCCGTTTTTTTGCTTTTTAACAGAATTTGGTCCGGCATTTGTGACCCGTGATCCCAAGGCGGCGAAAGAAAAAGTGAATTCTCTTAAAGCAAGGGGAAAACGAGGAAAGCATTCAAAACTCGAAATGAATGGTTTATACCTGGCCCTAACTCACAGTCTGCCGAAATCTGATGTTTACTATTTTTCCGACGACTCAGCCAAAAAAGCACATTTATCACTTCCGGTTTTGTCACTGGCCTTGGAAAAACAATGCAGGATTCATTCTTTCATCAGCGGGGACACTTCTTCGCGCAGGCGTAAACGGCGTGACCTATCCGGCGGCCGAACGCTTCACGAGAGCCTGGCGACAACCACCGGTGGTCAACTGATTGAATATGAGAAGTCTGGCGTTGATAATGCTATTAAGCTTGTTCGGCGTCCAGTTGTATCCGCGGCCAATAAGTCTTTGGTGTTACAAGAGGTATCGTTGTACGTTGCGGTTGAAGTGAAGAATCTGCTAAGCACGATGGGGAAAGTTTATGATGTGAAAAGCGATTCTTCCATCGTTTCCATGACAATAGTATTAAGTGCAGATGAGAAGCCACACATCAACGTTATTCCACCAAAAGGTAATGAAAACTGCAATGACAGGTAGAGCGACAAAAGGACAGACAAACAGACACATACAAACTGATAAACACGCACAGACAGCAGACAGACAGACAGACAGAGACAGACAGACAGACAGACAGACAGACAGACAGACAGACAGACAGACAGACAGACAGACAGACAGACTAATAATCAGACAGACACATGCACGCATAGACTGCTAAACAGACACATACTGACTGATACACAAACGTTAACAGACACCCACAGACAAATAAGCAGAACCAACTGACTGACTGACTGACCGACCAACCGACCGACCGACCGACCGACCGACCGACCGACAGACAGACAGACAGACAGACAGACAGACAGACAGACAGACAGACAGACAGACAGACAGACATAATTTATCTGTTGATCGGTTGTCGTATCTTTTCTTTCAGATAACAGCCGAACAGCCAACATAACAATTATCACTAAAACGTCAACTGTCTACAGTGTTCGTATCACGCACCCCGTGGCTGGCAACTGGAGGTTCAACATTACTGCGACTGGTTCATACTCTCTTCATGTGAGAGCACAAAGCAACTTGGCATTTTCAACTTCTCTTCAACGTAAAGGTGTTTCTCAAAAAGCGTTCTCAACTATATCTGGCCATCCGATTAAAGGTGAAGTTGTTTTAATTTTGTTAACAATTTAAAGCCTGAAAACGAGTCTTTAGTATTTTATTCTGGCTAACGCAAGGCCTCAAAGTGTTAGAGTTATGTTTAAATTGCCTATGAAACGAAAATTAAGTCTGTCTTATTTGAAAGAACACTTAAAATGATAGAGTAACATCTTTTGCAGTTTTTCGTTTCCTTGCTTCGTTGTTGAAATATTTCAGTTTGTTTAATATGAAAATTAAAGATCTTGACGTCACATGTGCATAATGAGTTATCAGAGAAGGTTATATATCTTTGCTATTAGCAAACCAAATTAATTCGAAGGAAGCATGTGTGCGTGTTTCTTCCACGACACTAAACATGTAGATTTTAGAGTGATTATGTTTGATAATAGCAAAGATATATAACCTTAAAGCCCTAATCAAACGAGAACGCAAGTCATCGCAAGTTGGCAGTCAGAATTTCTGTGGTGGTCGTTCGAACACCCAAATTAACAAAATAAAGGTTTCATGAGTGTTTTAAACAAGTTTTAACTTTGTCACGGTACATGATATTTTCGGGAAATTATTCATAGCGGCTGGCTGAGATAGCGTGACTGCCAACTTGCGATGACTTGCGTTCTCGTTTGATTGGAGCTTAAAACCGTTCTTCGGAATTTTTTTAAAATTTCATTCAAATAAAAAATTTCAGTTTAATCACGTGTTTTGGATTCTCAAACTTGTATTTTCCATTTTTCAAGAATGGAGCCACCTTAAATAAAAATATCATACACAACAATTGTAATATTGGCCACTTTAAGATCACACACACATTTTGAAAATCGGGTCACGATGCTCAAGCATATATTTACTTATTCTGATAATTATTGCTTATATTTGTATATATCATTTAATTTACTTAGTTCTTACGTATAATATATATCTGTTTTGTATATTTACGTATTTAATTGTAATAGGGCCACAACGTAAACTACTAACAAGTAACTTGTGCTTACCCGAATAAAGACTTATTATTATTACGTCTGTCAAACAATCCTTCGTTGAAAACGACAACATATGAATGGGACTCTAACTCAATGCTTTACTTTTCCAGGGCAAAAATTGTTTGTCACCGTAGTACCATCGCAGCAGAACATTCTACTACCAGAAAAAAATCTCACAGCGTATGTGATAGATCCAGCAGGCAATAAGCTGGATAGCTTTGAATTGGAACGTGGACAAGTGTTGTACGATAACGCGTTTTACGGCTCCATTATGATGAACTTCGACGCTTTTAAGTTAATGTACATTGGCCACAGTACCACCGGCGAAACCGTGCAACGCTTGCTATCTCGCTTGATAAAACCTCAGGAGTTTGAAATCAAACTTAAACCGTCAACAAAAACCAGCAGTCTTGTTCTTTTCCCTGGCGAAATAACCTCATTCAACGTCACTTTATACAACTATGGACCAAGGCAGAGATTTACAATCCAGGCATCTGACGGAAAGTCTTTCGTTACATCGTATAAGCCAAGGTTTGCTACCTTGAACAGTAATGATTCGATTGATATCCAGATTGATTTACGAGCGCCCGTCAATACCAAGGATGGTACGACTTCGTTTTTGTCAATTGCGGCTTCAGTTCCTTCGTCATCTGGAGCAGCACACGGCAAGGCTAATTTTATCTCTCTTCCATTCTCCGTTTTTTCAAAGGTATTGGAATGCTCATTTTTAAACTATAGATAATTATACTTGTAGACATACTATACCATACCAAATCATACTATACCATAACTATACCATACCATATCATATATACCGTACCATACAATACCATGTCATACCATACATATACCATGTCATACCATAACAATACCATGTCATACCATACAATACCATGTCATTACCATACAATACCATGTCATACCATACAATACCATGTCATACCATACAATACCATGTCATACCATACCATACCATATATACCGTACCATACACCATACCATACCATGTTATACCATACCATATATACCATACTATACCAAACCATACCATACCATACAATATATACCATACCATTACCATTACCATACCATACCATACAATATATACCATACCATTACCATACCAAAACGTATACCATACAATATATACCATACCATACCATACCAAACTATACAATATATACCATACCATACCATGCCATACCAAACCATACAATATATACCATGCCATACCATACCATACCATACAATATATACCATACACCATACCAAACCATACCATACCAAACCATACAATATATACCATAACCATACACCATACCATACCATGTCATGCCATACCATTACCATACCATACAATATATACCATACCATACACCATACCATGCCATACCAAACCATACAATATATACCATACCAATACCATACCAAACCATAACAATATATACCATACCATACCATGCCATACCATACCAAACCAATACAATATATACCATACCATACCATACACCATTCCATACCATGCCAATGCCATACCATACCATACAATATATACCATACCATAACACCATACCATACCATACCATACACCATACCATGCCATACCATACCATACGAAAACCATACAATATATACCATACCATACACCATACCATACCATGCCATACCATATATACCATACCGTACTATACAATACCATACTATACCATACCACAATGGATACATAAACTATTGTTACAAATCATCATTTGTTCATACATATTACTCAATACTTATTACAGGAATTCTTGTTTATCAATGAAACCGAATTAGGCGACGCAAATTTGACGGAATTTCTTAGTCCTCACGGAAAGAAACAGCACAATACAGGTACGTACTCAACCACATTCATGTATTGAGCATTTTCTACTCTTGATGTATTAGTTTAGTAGACGTTTATGTCACATTACACCAAACCCACACATACACCTAAGTTTGCAGCTCAGAGTATCAACATAAGGACAATTGAGATCTTAATTTTCTGCTGGTTGTTTGCAGGTGATGGTTTCCCAATCAACGTCATTATTTTGATTGCTGTGGGTGCTGTCATAGTAGTTGCTGTCATAGTTGTTGCTGTCATAATAGTCGGTGCTATACTACAGCTCGATTTTGCACGTAAGAAAAAGTCGACGAAAAGTGCACGTGGAACTCAGGAAGGCTCAGGACTGATTAACAATGATTATGCCTAGCGCTACTCAACTAGCTTGAATGTTTTAATTTAGCCTCTGAATTAAATAAATTGAGAGCAATTAGTTTTCACATTTTAGAAAATGTACGACATGTATATAGTCTTGCATAGCAATATAGTTATAGGATTTTATATAGTTAGCATATAGTTAGTGTTCGTTCACGAAATAAATGGCATTGTTACTTTTGTATTACTCAGTTTTATCGTTGTTTAAACATGTTTAAACTAAACTAACTTTATTTATACTGGAATAACCCATATCAGTCATATCTAAAACAGTTCTCCCCAAAGGTTCAGTAAGGAGGAAACTAGACTAAACTGACTATATTTATACTGGATAACCTTATCATTCATATGTATCTAAACTGTTCTTCCTAGAGGTTCAGTAAGGGCCATTTCTCATTGGTCCAGTGTTACTACAAGAAGAAACCAGAGTAAACCTAAACTAACTTTATTTATACTGAATAAGCCTATCAGTTATATCTAAACTGTTCTCCGCCGTTGGTTCAGTGTTACTACTGGAGAAAACCAGAGTAAACTATAAAACTAACTTTATTTATACTAGATAACCCTATCAGTCGTATCTAAACTGTTCCTCCCTAGAGGTCCAGTAAGGACCATCATTGATCCAGTGTTACTACAGGATGGGAAACCAGAATAAACTAAAAAGCGTAAACTAAAGTAACTCTATTTATACTAGGTAACTCTGTCCGTCATATCTAAAACTGTTCTCTCTAGAAGTCCAGTAATGGACCATCTGTCATTGGTCCAGTGTTTACTACGGGAGAATACCAGAGGAAACTAAACTAACTTTATTTATACTAGAAAAACTCTATCAGATCATAACCTAAACTATTCTCTCTAGAGGTCCAGCAAAGACCATCCCACATTGATTCAGTGTTACTACAAGAGGAAACCAGAGGAAACTTGACAGAGTCAAACAGGAAACACTCTTCCCACATGTGACTAAGGTAAAAATTTTGAACAGATAACTGGCACCGAATCGAACCCGGATCACCACCAACACTTCACATGATAACCAGTGCCGGATTTAGGACAGGACTGGGCGGTCGCCCAGCCCCCCCCCCAAAAAAAAAATGTTTAAGGGGGGGCCTCCACAAAAAATGTCTTGAAAGTTTAAAAAATAGGTGTTGAAATGAAAAAAATCTTGAGAGCCCAAAATATGAGTCAAAAACAAGACAAAAGATATATGGATGATACATAGGGTCACTTCTAAAAGTGTATACTATGACGATTATGACAGATTGATGGATGGAGTTGACAACTTGTTATTGTTATTCTGGCGGAAACTATAACATTGTTGGTGGTATAGGTCATTCAGTCCGAAAAGGGGTCACTGAAAAGTTTGGAGATTTATGACCGTCGGTAACTGAAAACTTAGTTTTGGGAGATCAAAAAACACTCAGTCCAGGGGTCACTAATTCTGGCACTTTTGTATACAACTTGCAGTCTCTCGAAGGAGAAAATGAGAGGCTGTAAACACGCTCAAATAATTAAGGGGTAACGTTGTTCACATGAGGCGGGCTGGCCCGGTTACCGAGTGGTGAAACAGAAGGAAAATACAATCCGAAATTGTCAACGACATACTTCAAGGCTTTGTAAAGACATACGTTTTACTAGTTTCATAATGAAGTTATTGACTGATTTCGTTGGGGTTTTTTTACGAGTTTGGTGATATAGGCAAGTTTATAGATTACCGAGCAGAGTAAAAAACTACGAAGTAAAACGTTTTACTGCTTAATAATACCAACAAATGCAAAAAAACTAAGCTTCTAAACCTTTTAGAGTGTTCTTTGTTTGATACCAATAGCAGAACTTTTCTTAATGTGGCTCTTTTCGCCTCTTTTCTTACCACGAAACATACTACAATGTTTCCGTGGCGGCCATCTTGGTACACCTGCAAATTCGTCATCTCCGCTGGCTTCATTTTTTGAGCCAGATGAGCGACCCAGTCATATAGAAATCAGTGGGTTAGACTCGTCCAAGGAACGCAGAACTGAATACAGTCCATACAGGCTCTCATTAGAGAGCTTAAGCACATTAGGCATTTTTGAGAGACGGACGGTGACCGGAAGAACAGGAATACAATACGGAACTACTGAACCGCGTATTCTTTGAAAATACTTTTTTACCCAAAACAAAGGCTATGAATAATCACATATCTAAACTGTTAGCTCATAAGCTTAAATGTCATCTTTATATAAAAATACAGATCCTTTATTTTATATTGTAATGTAATGAAATTATCCCCCTTAAAATACAAGTTTCAGTCTACTTTTAAAAGTATGTCTCATTGTAACACAACGATGACAGGCCTCAAACGTTCCAGCAGTTCCCGTCGTCTCAAGAACGTGAAAATGCTCTCAATGACGTCTTGTGTAGAACGACGACGGCGTTCACTTTGCTCTTGGAATTCTAAATTGCTCATTATCATTGGTTTGAATGAAAAAATGCCATTGAATTACAACGCCGTCCGTGGCTCTAAAACGTCTGTTGCTTAAGCTCTCTATTCTCTACCTGGAGGCGGGCTATGCCTTCGGCTGGGATAAAAACAGTTAACTACTTCGCTTCGATCTGCTGTTCCTTTCAGCCATGCTTTCGGAATCCAAGGACGCCCGATCAGTCCACGACGTTATTGAACGCGAAGATGAAAGCGACTCCCCAACATCACTGTAGCGACTGGCGTCATAAATAGCGCGAGCTTGGCGATGCCTTTCCGATCCCTTTCCGACAACTCTCGTCTTAAAACGATCGACGCTCGACGCTAACGGATTATTCTCGCCCGTCGTCACATCCAGGTGATGTCTGCGAGACTGACCAACACTACGCATTTCAGGCGTTGGGGATCGGCCCGCGTTCCACGATGTCCCCAAGTGTACCCCTAGATCCCCTATTAACCACGGGTGCTGCTGTTCACGGAGTCAGTGTTGTCTTCGTTGTCTCTGGGTGTCGGTTTTTCATCCCAAGCCTGTCTTCTACTTCTCGGGCCCGTTCCTTTAATCGTCTTTTTATTCCGTCTAACATTCGACGACCTGTGTTTGTCCGTTTCTCTAATTCGTTCACCTCTAGGCTTTCGCATCTCGTCCAGACTTCTATCCGAACGCACCGAAGACACGGTTTGATCTTCCTGAGCCTTTTCGCCGAGACAAATCCTTCGCCAAGCTTATTCGAGTCCTTACAGGAACCAATCTCTCTTCTGACTTCACGTTTTCCTTCTTTCTGCTTCTGTTTTCAGTTTCTTTTGCTGTTTTTCTCCGAACGAACGGACGATAGAGATTCTTCGCTTTTTTAAGCTCGTTCTTTTGCCGCTTCTTCGGTTCTTTCTCGCTGATTTTTTCGCACTAACTAAACCTTTTTCCTTTCCTGAAGGTTTTTGACAGAGAACGTATTTGAAGAAATGGGAAGGGAGTAAAGCCTTCACTGCGATGTAAAAGCACCTACAAGATTAATAAAAATTATAATTTTTATATTTGAAAGTACAAGAAAGATAGTTTTATGACCATCAAAACAACGAATGAATAAAATCGTACAGATTATTGACCATTAACTCCTCCAGGCGGTTATGTTTTCACGTTTGTTTGTTTGTTTTGTTTGTTTGTGTTGGTTTGTTTGTTTGTTTGTTTTTGTTTGTTTGTTTGTTTGTTTGTTTGTTTGTTTTTTTTTTTTGTTTGTTTGTTTGTTTGTCTGTCTGTCTGGTCTTGTCGGGTCTTGTCAGCTTTTGTTTTGTTTTGTTTTGTTTTGTTTTGTTTTGTTTTGTTTTGTTTTGTTTTGTTGGCCACAGACCAAAGACCAATCCATTAAATTTTAGTTGAGAATTGAATAACAATTTCACAAAGACCTGACCGCAAGATTAATCGTGTGGGAAGAATTTTAAATATAAAAAACCCCATTTATATATATAAAAAAAAATGCTTGATTACGTATTTCGTATTTTCGACCTTTACGGTTGCAAAGTCTATAAATGTCAATAAAACACTTTTTTTTAATAAAACCATCTTTCTTACCGTGTAGTTCTTGCTATTTTTATCCACAAAAAGTTCTTGCTCTGTAATAATGCCTTTTCTGATTCCTCAAGAGCTTAATACACAGCTAACAAGACCTTAACGAAAACGTCGCCAAGCAACTCTGCCGCCACTACCGTCAAAACCCAATTAATACCCTACCGAAAACAAGATTGGGACCATACAATCGCTAGCCAATGAGAACCGGTGAGAGAAACTGTATGACCAATCAGAAAGCCGATACGACACTTTTCCACTATAGTGAAACAATATTTGAAGCCTACGAGTTTTATTTGTTTTTTATTACTTGGAAATTGGTTATTTCGGAATAGATACAGTGAATATATGTCGAAAAGTTTGCAGAAGCAACGCAAACAATGAATCTGAAAGCAGTTACCTTTTTGTACGTGTCCGCGTCGATATTGCTCGATTCCTTAGTTAAAATAAACAAATAACAACAGTCAGTAAGTAGATCAAAGTGAAATTAACGAGATTAGTTTTGATAACAAAATACTGACGTTTCGAGCAGAGCCCTTTATCAGAGTAAAATGCGTCAGTAAAAAGTGTCACATGCACAAGTAAGGAAGTGCTTATATGGAGAGGGCTAAAGAGGGCCAGGCCTCTCGAGTGCATTTATATACATGCAAGGGAAATTTCCAGTCCTCCTATAGGCGAGATCTCGGGTTGTCAGTAGCGAGATCTCTCCTAGGAGGGCTGGCTGGTCCTCTTGCCATGTACAAGGAATTGCGCTGAGATGCGGGATCTCGGCAAAGAAGGCTAGTCCTATATAGGCTAGTCCTAAATATAGTAACTTAGGTTAGATAATTACTGCCGAAACAGAGAACGTAGGAATCTAACGTTTCGAGCGAAGGCCCTTCGTCAGAGTTCACGTTTCTCTCAGACGAAGGGCCTTCGCTCGAAACGTTAGACTCCTACGTTCTCTGTTTAGGCAGTATATCTAACCTAAGTTACTATATTTCGATTGTTGTTTCTACACTGCCTACGCAGCACGCTACTTTTATTTCACTGTTTCGATTTAAGACGGCCAGTTGATAAAGACGGCTTTTGGACGGCTGTTTACTATATTGACACCTTTTGGACGGCCAGTAAAGAATCTAAAGGGCACCTTTCATTATTCTAGTAATTTTGGTGGCACTAATCGGCCATCAGCGAAACAATTATCGTGCACAAAACATGTATTTTGACATTCACAACCACACTGCACAGGAATGCATCTAGGCTCAGATTCCAGCCGTTGTGTCTCGGTGCGCCCGCGATCCCTGACCCAACGGCTGGAATCTGAGCCTAGAATGCATCGCCCATCGTTCGAATCGTCGGATAATGCTAGGGGGTGCACGCACATTTAACAATAGCACGCACCCCCTCTAGTTTCTAGGAGTCTGCACCAGATAAAAACAAAACTTGTGCCTCGGTGCCTCGTGTCATGAATAATGGAGGAGAATTATGAGTCGTAAAAGTCAACAAACTGAACAAAGAAAGTTGTCAGATTTATTTTGTTCAGTCGAATCTGATGACATTGACAGTGAGCATTATGGTTACTTCCCAAATTTTAAAATTTTAGCCCTTAGAATACCCCTTTGGGGGGGGGGGGGGGGGGAGTTGCAGCTTTGCCGGGAAGTACACCCTCTAAGACAGTCCACAGCAAATAAAAACGTAAACATTGAAAACATTTCTGTTCAGTTCACGTTTTTGGAGTTCGCTTACCTCACGCTTAAAACCCGTTTTTTCTTCGTTTTTTGAAACTCCGCTATCGTATCGTTCAGAATATTCTGTTTCAGTACTCCTATATATTAAAAAGTAAATAAGATATTTTAGTTCACGATCACCTCGGCTTTCTTTGATGTACCGCGGTTGTTTAGTTTTAATAGTTACTCCAATCTCGTTCCCAGAGCCCACGTTCCCCTTATCCAGCGGGCGGGAAACGAGAGGCTCTGGCCATGGGATAATCCGTTCACGCCATGACAGGATTCTTGTTATCCGGCAATCTCGTACCCAGCGCCTGCGATTCTTTTGGCAACTACCAAGAATCATAGGCTCTGGGAAACTCCGATGAAACTCGTCATCTGATTGGTTAGTTTAAAAACAGTAAAATTTCAAATAGTGTGCACGTTGCTAACTTGTTTAATCGATTTCTCGACGTTCTGTAACACATAATTATACACGACAGACCCAAAATATAATTGAACACATGAAATAATTAAAAACAGCAAAAATCCCGACAATTTACAAGTTAAAACTATTATTATTGTCGCTTCGTCGCCAAACAAACATCCATCGTCTGACTCGTCTCGTAATTCTTCGCAGTTTCGTCTCAGAACTTTAAAACTATATTAGAGAATACATTTTGAGAAAAGCGAAAAAAGGCCATTTGTATCGATTGTATAGTCGAGAGCTTTGTGAAACATGTTGGGCCTTTTTTATCGGTAAACCAATATTTTCCCTGGTCTTCGAACAAGCGAACGATCGTCGATGATTGTTACAAATTATAGGGAACTGGGAACCAGAGGACTGGGAACAAAAACCCAATTTTGGGGTCTTTTTCATCGGAGTTTCCCAGAGCCTCCATTCCTTGGTAATGACCAAAAGGATCGCAGGCTCTGGGTACGAGATTGGTTATCCTAATATATCCTAATATATATTAGCCCGGGGCAATTAACTTGATTTATGCGTGGTTGGGAAAATAAGCTTTAATCCATGGTCACAAATGTGATAAAGGATTTATCATCGCGACCGAAATGTTTTTTAGACAATCTCTGTGATAACGAACTCAGTATCTCAGTTTTCTTAACCTCGGTGATCTTGAACTAAGTAACCTCGGTTGAGGTAACTAACCTATACATACAGCGTATTAAATATCAGCGTATTAAAGGTCTGAGTTCGAATGTTCGATGCTCTCGTACCTGGGATGGTTGTCAGGAAACGTGAGATAAGCAGAGTCATCTGATGGACGTAAAAGTCTTTTATCGTGTGGATCTGAAATGTACGTTGGTCTTCCAGCAGGAGGAAGTCTTTCTGGAGAGCGTTCTACAAAAAATACAAACCAATGGTAATGGTGAATAGTAAAGGTAATACGGGCAATATTTTTCTTCAACTTGCAAGTTGAAAAGCGTTGTTGCACGTATTACCACCCACCTTAAACATTGTCACGCAACAATGATTTTGTTACAAGTTGAAAAAGTTTGTTGAAAAAAGTACACTCCAGTTCTACTTGCTGCAACATGCTGATTTCTCAGAGAGAAGAGTAATGGTTAATTGAAAGGCAATGAAAAAAAGCGAAGCTGTTCTGAAGCGCTCATTCCGACCCTGGTTAATTACCTGTTGTTTTAGAAGAAAGATTTTTCGCCTGGCTTTCATAGTATTTTGATGTTTTCTTCGTTCTAGTTTTGTTAGCAAGCGCCATTATTGGACTTTCTTTCTCCAAACGGTGATGAGAGCTACATTTTGTGTCTTCTTTTTTAGCTTTGACCTAATAAATAAAGATAATTGTTGTGAGAATTTTCTTTGAGTCTCCTTCGGCGCGAATCGGTATTTTAGGGGTTTTGGCCTGCCACGCCCACATATTAGGGTGTGAGGGGATGAAACCTGCAAATTCGGGCAGAGGGCCACGTGGACTTTCCAAAAATATCCACTTCGGCGCGAATTGGTTAAAAGGGGTATTTTAGGGTTTTGGGCCTGCCACGTCCAAATTTTTGGTACGTGAGGGGATGAAACTACAATCGGAAATTGCATAGAAAATCGGCCACTTTCATGGGGCAGTTCGCAGTCCACGTGCGTGCTGGCTCAAGTGAGTTGTTGGCCATGTATTGATGACGTTTACACGCAAGATATTCATTCTACGCATGCGTAGCTAATACGGGTCAGCCCGTATTTCGCGAGCCTCGACAGCCACCATTTCCGATCGTGCTGCAAATTCGGCAGAGGGGCACGTGGGCTTTGCAGATTTTGAGTCAAATTCATTATATTTAGAGCCATTTTAATACACATGGTAAAGCTTGTAAAATAAAATTTACAAAATTAAAATAAAATTATTAAAAAATTAGGATAAATTAAAATAAATTAAATTAACATTATAAGATAAATTAAGATAATTAAAAATAAAATAAATTAAATTAAAATTATAAAATGAGTTAAAATAATTAAAAATAAAATGAATTAAAACAGATTATTATATAAAATAGAGTGTTTTATTGATTTTTCCCCAACTAATAAAAGTGATAATCTCACATGTGCGATTATTTATGATAATCGCACATGTGACGATTATCACTGAATCAGCATTATAGTTTAATGCAATTTTTGCAAGGCAATAGGACAATTTTTTTATATAATAAACAGAACAATACATGGATGCTTGGAAATATGAAATTTATTTCTCGTGTTGACCAGGATATGTCACTTGTTCGCTTCGCTCACTCGTGAGATATCCTGGTCAACACTCGAAATAAATTTCATATTTCTGCACATCCATGTATTATTCTCTATTTAAAATAATTAAAAATAAAATAAATTAAAATTTTAAAACTAATTTAAATAATTAAAAATAAATCAAATTAAAATAAATTGAATTTAAAATAATTTAAATTTATAAAATAAATTAAATTAAATTATAAAAATAAATTGAAATAGAATACAATAAAATGCCACACTGCCACATCTTAACTTAAAGGACATTGGCAACAAAAATTAAGTTTGTCTAATTTGAAAGAACTCGTAAAATTGTAATAGAAGATCCTTTACAATTTTTTTGTATCTCTCTTCGTTTTCAAGATATTTCAATTTGTTTGATATGTAAATGGGATGGTCTCTGATGTCAGGTGTGGGGTAAAATATTTTGATTCACATATAGCAAAACCAGTTATATCTCTAAGTTTGTTCAGCGAAATCATTTGAAACTGTGCACATAAAAACTCCTTGCGACACTGAACATTTCATGTTAGATATGTAAGTGATTTTGCTCTGTATGAAAATATTTTACCCCACTCCTGATGTCAGAGACCATCTCATTTACATATTAAACAAATTGAAATATCTTGAAAACGCAGAAAGATACGAAAAAATTGTAAAGGATCTTCTATTACAATTTCACGAGTTCTTCCAAATAAAACAAACTTAATTTTTATTGCCAATCCCCTTTAACTTAAATTAAAAACTTGATACACATTATATTATTTTATTTCTACTAACATTCATAACTTCTCACCCTATCCTTTTTTCCATTTTTCGTAGACCTGTGGTTTCTATCTGATTCTTCATCACTGCCTACAGCCTCAAGCCATTCATTGTCAGCAAGTTCTTTCACTGTACTAGTTGCAAATATATTATGATTATGTTTATAAGGCACTATCCTCTTTCTTTGAAGAGCTGGTTCAGTAACTTCAGAGAATTGATTAGACAACAGTCCAGCTCGTCGACTGCTTTCCAAAGCTTCAGGAGCACTGCCTGATGGATGACTCAAAACTTTCGCTTTAGTCATCACAGGTCTATGAACTGGCATAGTCTTGTAATGGGACTTATATTCAGAGTCAAGCTTTATAGAAATAAAAATAGACTTTAATTAACCCATTGCTGCCTAGGATGCCTGAAACAGAAATTTATATTTTTTAACTGGCCTTATAGTAATTACATAATGTATTAAATTAAGGTGAATAACAGCTGTACAGTGCATCTACAAAACTAATGTTTACATCTCTATTTACAAAAAAAATATACTGATACAAATAAATTCCCAACGCAGCCAGGTGAAGAATCAGACTTAGTTTAATGCTACTCTGGCTTAAACATTTCTTGAACGTAGCTTAAAAAGTTACTGTTCATGACCCAACATTTTGACACTCCGATCTAGTGTCTTCATCAGGGGTGATCGTTGTGAAGACAGGACTCATATTTATGCTCTCATAGAAGCATTGATGACGTTACCTATCAACAAGATGCAAATAGGCTTCCAGCAGTAAATGTCGTCATCACGATTTTAAGCCTGGTTTCCATATAGCCATAATTAGAGCTGGCGGCATGGCTGCGGCAAGGGGCAATGGTCCAATCGCATACAGCTTTTTATTGCTGGCTAATTCAACACTGTCTATGATTGGACCATCGCCCCTTGCCGCAGCCATGCCGGCGGCTCTTACAGCTATATGGAAACGAGGCTTAATGGAGCGTGGGTGCTATTAGTGTGCCAGGCTTTGAAACAATTTTTTGTTTGTCATGATTCATAAATATGGGACCTGTCTTCACAACGATCACTCCTGATGAAGACTAGTACTAGATTGGAGTTGAGTCATGAACAGTAACTTTTTAAGCTACGTTCAAAAAAACGTTTAAGGCTTTAAGCCAGAGTAGCGTTAAACTATATGTTTGGTATACTGATCCCTTATTCAAGATTATAAGCTTTCCTTACTTCCTCTTCAATTATTTGTACTTGAAACGAAACATTTTTAACAGAAATCCAAAGAGATATCCTCACTGAATTGCTTGATTTTCTGCCATGTTGCTCCTAACAGTTATAAGCTTCTGTGTTGTTATATTGCTACGTTAAATTGTCTTATAGCATATTAAATTCCCCCCCCCCCCCCACCTCGAATAGCTTATTAGCTAGCCCGTGGGTGGGGGGAAATTATCAACTTTTTCTTTCTTTTAAAAAGGTTTGTTGTTGTTGTTGTTGTTGTTGTTGTAACAGTTTACACTGAGCTGAGTACTTCATGTAATTATCTATGAATGTCTTGTTTGTGAGCTCCACAAAACAAAGATGGTGGATCATGTGCAGTATGGACTGTTATTCACCTTTAACCATGTTTACTTGTCTGTACAGGAAAACATCAGACCTCTAGCCTTTTTCTACAAACCCCACCTGAAGCTTGGTGAATTGATGGTCCATGCTGTCATGATCTTGGTCTGATATTTTGCTGTACAGACCCCCACTGATGTTTCAAGCAGAGCCTCTGATGAAGAGCTCACATGCTCACATGCAGCCGGACCTCTATGCTCAAAACATCAGTATTTCATAATTTTATGCTAATTTTGCCAGCTAGTTCACCCCCTTTTCACTTTGCTCTATCCAAAACACTGCCTTTGCTGGCACTCTACCTTTTTACACTTTTAATATATAATATTTGTATTTATTATATGGAGAAGAGTATTTTACTAGCAACTAAAACACTCGTAGAATCCATATTTCACTACATCCGGGAACTGAGTGGCGTATTTCTCGTATGTAACGCTTGCGAGTGACATATCAACAAGTCAAAATTTACGCCTTTTGCCGTAAGTTTCGAATCAAGTAAATTTGAGCCAGTAACTTCTCTTAATTTAGTTTTTCACGTAAAATGACGTATTCGAAGAAGCTGTTGTATTTTTCATTTGTATTTTCTAAAAGTTTTAGGTCAAGTGGTTGTAGTTTTTGCATTAAATCCAGTTTATCAACATCACTTCCACGTATAATTTCATTGTCCATATAATAAATAGAACATTACACGGTTGCTCAAAGATATGGATTTTATGTTCAAGTGGCAAGGACAATATCTCACGAGTGAGTGCAGTGAACGAGTGAGATATTGTTCTTGCCACGAGAACATAAAATCCATATCTCCTCACCACCATGTAATATCCCCTTTATACAGTTGATAATGTATAATACTATACACAGATACAGACACAGCGAAGGCCAGGATGCATTCCATGTATGTCACGCTGAAGATCTTCGGCATGAGTTTCAAAAGTGCTCGGCGTGCTGGTGCACAATCACACTGCGGTCAGTGCACATATACAGCCATACATTTATACAAGTCTGTGGGCATTGGCGCAGCACCTGAACACCAGTGGCTTATCTTCGGCGTGGGGTTGACATGGAATGCACCCTGGAGTGAAGGGCAAAAGATAGATAGATAATTTTATTGTCTTGCAAACTATTAACTAAGTAAAAATCCACATTAACTCACATACAAAACATTACAAAGTGATAAAGAGAATACAAGTAAGCTTACTATCAATAAATTCAATACTACAAGTTTTTAATAATTGTACAACATTTTAAATATTGAGAATTAATATTAAAGAGAAAGTCAAAAATATGCAAAAAATAACAGAGCACAATATTAATGAACAGATATTCTGTCACAAACCTTTTTTAAGCCCATGGTCCAAGCAGGAACTCATAAAATTCGAGCAGAATATCAAAACTATTCGTGAAGGAAGAAGAACACACGCCATCCAAGTCAAAATCACCTAGCAACACATTACGAAATCACGTGACCAGAATACGCATTACCTTCGAAGATGGCTGTATTTTTTTATTTGCATTTTAGCCTTTCTAATCTACCCTGATGTATATAAAAACTCTAGGTAATAAGATAAGCATTTACAATTGGCTGTCAA
Organism: Paragorgia papillata; assembly: GCA_035771165.1. Lineage (NCBI taxonomy): Eukaryota > Metazoa > Cnidaria > Anthozoa > Scleralcyonacea > Coralliidae > Paragorgia > Paragorgia papillata. The sequence continues at coordinate 969,711 of JAWNZC010000081.1, forward strand.
AAATCGTGTACGGGGAAACGCGAGACAGTGCAACTCCAGTCAAAAAATAATGCGAGTCTGGTCTACTTTCTACGGGGACGCGCCTCGCATGGGTACTTGCGTCTCGTTTGCGTTCAGGAGGGGGAAGGAGCGTCTGCACGCAGCTACGTCTCTCCCGGTTGGGTAAATAATATTTTAATTGTTTTTGTAAATATGAAATGTGTAGTTTACCAAATTAAGTTTACAAAAAAACCCAAAAAAAACACAACAAACATGAAACAAAATTAAAAGAGAGAACTAACTTGACACAAAAAGTGACGGAAGCCCAATCTCTGATCCACTATATCCCACAGGATGAAGTACTTCCTAACCTGCCCTGTTAACTGACCAAAAACAACGCGGGATTTTTTCTTGAACTTCTTGAAGAAAGCAACATGGCGGCCGCAATGAGTGAACAAATGTTTGGAAACTTATCTGTATCTGACAATCCCGACTGGATGAACGCCCGTCACTTAACTGGAGTGAGTAGTGGTTTATCGAGTAAGGTAACTGTAAAGAAATATCGATATTAATAGGTGTTTTTAACTTGTTTTTAGACAACTATTATGGCGGTTGAATTTGATGGTGGCGTTGTCATTGGTGCTGACTCACGCACAACCACAGGGTAAATTCAAGCTATTTTCCACAAGATACTCGAGATATAGCACATTTTTTTGTATTTTAAACTATAGAATATGATGGTGGAAATTTGAAGTAAAAATTATTTGGCTGCCACTTTCATAATTTTCATATGTATTTTAATACTCAGGGGCAGATTACATGGAGATTTTCAACCCAGAACTTTCAACTCAGTCTTCTTATTAAATCCTTACGAGCGTAGTGATTACATGGAAAAAACTTCAGCCTGGTTCGCGTTAATACCTAGCTGGGATGGAATTTTCAGCCCAGTCAACTGGGCTGAAATTGCCTAATGTAATCACTCAAAATTTTCAGCCCAGGCTGAACTTAGGGTGTGAATGGTGTTGATTGTTTATTATGCAGCCGCAAAACAAAGATTCTTTGAATTCTTACAATTTTAGTTTCACCCTGGCTTAATTTCAGTCATTAGCAAGTAGAGACAGTGTGCTAACATCACATTTGAACCCATTGCTGCCTAGGATGTTTGAGGGTTCTCCTTTTGACGTGTAAAATTCTCTGATGTTACACAAAGTCACAATTGAAAGTAAAACAATAACGGTGCCAGCTCAGGCAGGAATCGGTTAATTACTTGTTAGCCTATTGCTGCCTAGGATGTCTGAGGGTTCTCCCTTTGATGAGTAAAATCATCTGGTGTTAGACAGAGTAAAACAATAAAGGGTTCAGTTTTGGCCAGCTCAGACAAGAATGGGTTGATTACTTGTTAACCCATTGCTACCTAAGATGTATGAGGGTTCTCCCTTTTAAATTTACGAGTAAAATTGTCAGGTATTAGACAGAGTAAAACTAGTAAAGGTTTGGTTTATGTGATTTTTCAATGTTTTTTTTAGGTCATACATAGCGAATCGTGTCACCGACAAACTTACACCAATCACTGACCAAATATTTTGTTGTCGGTCAGGATCAGCGGCCGACACTCAAGCAATAGCTGATATTGTTAAGTACCAACTCAACTTCTATTGGTGAGTAATGAGTATCATCAGTTACCATATTTGCAGTGCTGGTTCCCAGGGCCGGGGGCAAAAATATTTTAGGGCTGGTCACAAAATGAGAGCCATCCTCGGAATACAGTGAACTGAAAGCGTAGGTTGATGGGATCATCAGAGGTTCGTACTTAGCCTACCTCAGGCGCCACTAACCTTCCGCTTTCAAACAGAAGGGGGCCCATGGCTGAGATAGCGTGTGATTTTCTCAGGCTAGTTCGGACTTTCAAAGAGAAACTGCATAATTTTTTTATTCACTCATTTTTATGGCCGCTCAGAATCTGGGGCCGGGGGCACCCCCTTTGCCCCATAGGTAATCCCCCACTGCATATTTGCTCAATGAAGCACCTCCTCCACATACTGTGCTGTATGAGAGCACGGTATGAGAGCAAAACTAATAAAGAGTACCAGCCTTAAAGTCCCTAATATGAAACGAAAATTAAGTTTGTCTTATTTAAAAGAACACTTAAAATGATAGAGTAACATATTTTGCAGTTTTTGGTTTCCTTGCTTCGTTCATGAGATATTTCAGTTTTTGTTTGATATGTAAATTTAACTTATAAGATAACTTTACGTCAGTCTTTGCGTAATGACTTATCGCAAAAGATTATATATCTTTGTTATTGTCAAACAAAAACACTTAAAATTTACAGACTCTGTTGTAGGAGAAACACTCGCACATGGTTCCTAATTTGCCAAGTGCTTTTGTTCGATAATAACAAAGATGTAGAACACTTTGCGATAAGCCATTATGCAAACTGTGACGTAAAGTTATCTTATAAGTCAAATTTGCATATCAAACAAACTGAAATATCTCAAAAACGAAGCAAGGAAACGAAAATCTGTAAAAGATGTTACTTTGTGATTTTAAGAGTTCTCTCAAATAAGACAAACTTAATTTTCGTTTCATGGGCACTTTAAAGCAGGGACCTAGCCAGAGGGGGAGCGGTGGTAGTTGTCGCCCCCCCCCCCCTTTGCATGATGACATTTTGTTTTGAACACTCAGTCGCACTCAGATGCACAGGTGATTTACCCAGCGGTTATTGACTGGATCTCAGTCGCTTTTCTGACGCTAGTGACTAATAATATGAAATGGTACCTTCCTTGGCTCCTAATCCAGTCTCCGTATGTATCGCACGCATGTAACTTAACTCAACGGTTGTTTTTTTTATAGTATTTTATGACTTTTCAAACTTTCAGAATTGTGTAAAATCTTCTCCCAAAATGCAGGAAATGCCATTTTAGAGACTCTAGATTTCAAAATTTTCCGGTCCCCCGGACCCCCAAGAAGTTTCTCGCGCCTTCAGCGCTTCGCTCCTCCCCTTTCAAAATCCTGGCTACGTCGCTGCTTTAAACTGGCAATGAAGCGAAATTAAGTCTTATTTGAAAGAACACTTAAAATGATAGAGTAACATCTTTTGCAGTTTTTCGTTTCCGTGCTTCGTTTTTGAGATATTTCAGTTTGTTTGATATGTAAATTAAACAACTTGACGTCACATGTGCATAATGATTATCGGAGAAAGTTATATATCGTTAACAAAATCAATGCGAAGGAAGTATGTGCGTGTGTTTCTCTCACAACGCCAAACATGTAGAATTTCAAAATGTTTAATTTGCATATCAGACAAATTGAAATATCTCAAGAACGAAGCAAGGAAACGGAAAACTGCAAAATATGTTACTTTGTCATTTTAAGTAATAGATAAAGCATGAGCAGCGATCTGTATCTGATTTACAAGGTGAGCTGCAAGCGAGCCGTAATAAATCAGATACTGATCGGTTGCGAATGCTTTATCGTACGTATCAAATGGACACATCTAAATAGCCATGTTTTCAAACTATTTTTAAAGTTGGAGTGATTTTAGCTAAGTAAATTGAGGAAAAAGTTTATGTAAATCAGGACGAATCTGTATGCGATTTACAGATATTGATTAAATATTCATTTCTTTTGAATTATTTTTCCAAATTAAAGTTACCTAAAATGTCTTTTGTTTTAATTCGCAGTATGGAAATCGGTGAGGAACCACGAGTGAAGACTGCTGCTAATATTTTCAAATCATTTTGCTACGACTATCGTGATTCACTTTCAGCTGGCATCATTTGTGCTGGATGGGATAAATATGATGGGGGACAGGTAAATGAAAATAACTGATGACAAAGTCCAGTCAAGCAGCCTGAAGTTCAACAAAAACCCAGCTATACAGTACATACTGTATTTTCTGGACTATAAGTCGCACCGTTGTATAAACCGCAGTGCCCGTTTTTCGTCAATCCTTCGCAAAATCGTTAGATAAACCGTGCACCATTATGGCTTTAATCGTTATATAGGCCCTCATTTCTACGTTACGTCTTGTAACGTAGACTTTCTCAAAGTCCTTTTCAAACATTTTTGACCTTTCGGTTCCTCGTTGAAAAGGACTTTTCCCACCTGCAGCGTGCCAAAATTCACCGGTGAATTTTTCGACCGGTGACGTAATTCGGGCTAATAATTATATTCACGCTAAATTGCTATGCAAGTGCTATCTTTGGAAGTTGGAGTTAAACAGACTCTTGAAAACGTTTTAGTAGGGGTAGAACCACTTTCCATTGCATGTACGACAACCCGAAACACGTCAAACAGGGCGATGTACATTTCAGCGATTTCCCGCCAGAATATTTAATAAGATTAAAAAACCTGCAGGCGAAACAAGTCCGTCTCTTTCCTCCCGCTTTTCCGCCTTTCCACCCGCCCGCAAAAACTAGCGCTAAGAGGCGGACTTGGAGCAAGTCTACTTGTAACGTAGCGTTACGTCTTGTAACGTAGCGTAACGTGTTATAACGCAGTCTAACGTGTTGTAACGTAGCGTAACGTGTTATAACGCAGCCTAACGTGTTATAACGTAGCCTAACGTGTTATAACGTAGCCTAACATCTTGTAACGTAGCGTTACGTCTTATAACGTAGCGTAACGTCTTGTAACGTAGCGTAACGTGTTATGACGTAGCCTAACGTGTGGTTATTTAGATTTAGATTTAGATTTAATGACTTTATTGCCTATAGCAACTGGTGGTCAAACAGAGCGAAATGCCCCAATTGAACATGACTACCACGATGTAAGTGTTGGTTTTTGCGGAGGGAGGAAAACCGGAGAACCCGGCGAAAAACCCTCGAAGCACAGGAGAGATCAACTACAACCCTACTCACATTAGTTTCCAGCTCGACAACGGGGTCATTCCCAAGCGGTCAATCATCCAAGTACTAACCCCGTCTAACCGGGCTTAACTTTTGGTGAGAGGCAGCGCGCTGACAACACACGCCAGCGAAACGTCTTACAACGTAGTGTGGAAAGAAATTACATAAATTAAGCAAACTTTCATCTTGATTTTCTACGTTGTAAGCGTTTTAAAAAGTAGCGAAGCGTCTTACAACGTAATTTAACGTGTTATGACGTAGCATCTCGAACTCATTAATAATTCATGAAGAAAACACAAAGGAAATCAGTACCGTGTCGGTGGTTTGGATATCGGAGGAAGAAATTACATAAATTAAGCAAACTTTCATCTTGATTTTCTCTTAAAATACTGATTTGTTTGAGATGCTATATCATACACTCGGAGGAGTGTTAGCAAGTTGCTAAAAAAAATTTATTTGGGTGTACTGTGCTTTACAGGTGTATGCTATTCCACTTGGAGGGATGTGTGTTAGACAACCATTCACCATTGGAGGTACAGTAGAGTATTAAAGTTGTTTTTCTTGTGTTGTGTTGTGTTTTGGTGTGTTGTGTTTTGGTGTGCTTTGTGGTGTGTGTTGTGGTTTGCGTTGTTGTGTTGTGTTATGGTGCGTTGTGTTGCGTTGTGGTGTGTTGTGTTGTGTTGTGTTATGGTGTGTTGTGTTGTGTTGTGTTATGGTGTTGCGTTGTGTTGTGGTGTGTTGTGTTGTGTTATGGTGTTGCGTTGTGTTGTGTTGCGTTGTTGTGTTGTGTTGCGTTGCGTTGCGTTGTGTTGTGTTGCGTTGTGTTGCGTTGTGTTGTGTTGCGTTGTGTTGTGTTGCGTTGTGTTGTGTTGTGTTGCGTTGCGTTGTGTTGCGTTGTGTTGTGTTGTGTTGTGTTGTGTTGCGTTGCGTTGTGTTGTGTGTATTTATTTCAAGATTGTGGTATTTTTGTTGTGTTATATAGGTTCTGGTAGTAGTTACATTTACGGCCATTGTGATGCAACTTTTAAACTTAAAATGACCAAGGACGAATGCTTTAGATTTGTTGCTAATGGTATGTTGATATGTTGCTAATGGTATGTTGCTAATGGTATGTTGATTTGTTGCTAATGGTATGTTGTGTTGCTTTGTACGTATACCATATCAGAAACTTACCAACATACTTGGTGGTGATGATGGTGGTAGTAATGGTCATAATGATAGCGGTGGTCATGATAGTGGTGGTCATGATGATGGTGGTGGTAGCGATGGTCATAATGATAGTGGTGATCAGATGGTAGTGGTGATGATGGTGGTGATGGTGGTGGTAGCGATGGTCATAATGATAGTGGTGATCAGATGGTGGTGGTCATGATGGTGGTGGTAGTGGTGCTGCTGCTGGTACTGGCAATGATAGTGATGATCAGATGGTGGTCATGATGGTCATGATGGTGTTTGTAGTGATAGTGGTGATCAGATGGTGGTGGTAATGATGGTGTGATGATGGTTGTGATGATGATGATGGTGGTGGTGATAGTCATGATGGTGGTGGTTATCATAGTGGTGGTGATAGTCATGGTGGTGGTTATCATAGTGGTGGTGATAGTCATGGTGGTGGTTATCATAGTGGTGGTGATAGTCATGGTGGTGGTTATCATAGTGGTGGTGATAGTCATGGTGGTGGTGATAGTCATGGTGGTGGTTATCATAGTGGTGGTGATAGTCATGGTGGTGGTTATCATAGTGGTGGTGATGGTAGTGATGGTGATAGTTTTTATAATGGTGGTTGTGATTAGTCATGATGGTGATAGACTGATAGTGGTGATGGTGATAGTTGTGATGATAATGGTGGATGGTGATGAACTGATGATGATGATAAGTAATTTGGACTCAGAAAAATTTCTGGGAACTACGTTCCCAAGTTCCAATACTTTTTCCACGTCTGTAACTGTATCTGGTAAAACCTTGCCATTCATCGTCTAACCCACTGCTTTGTTCTTCTCTAGCTGTTGCCTTAGCAATGTCACGTGATGGTTCATCTGGTGGCGTTATTCGTATGGCGGCCATTACTGAACAAGGACTAGAAAGAAAAGTAATTCTAGGACATGAGCTACCAACATTCTTTGAAGGCTAGAAATGCTGCTTCAAGAACATTTATATCACAGACTAAGTTAAAGGGTATTGGCAATAAAAATTAAGTTTGTTTCATTTGAAAGAACTCGTCAAATGGTATAAGAAGACCTTTTACAATTTTTCTCTATCTTTCTTGTGTTTTGAAATATTTTGACCAAAGACAGCGTGCTGTCCGCCATCTTGTTGTAATATTGGGTCTAATTAACTAGGAAATTGGTGACGTCACAAGCAGGGTAAACCTGATGAAACTACTCCGTGGGTGACCAAATTTCCACGGAAGGCTTTTTAAATGTTGTGGGTCAATTTAAAATGGAAATAGCGCAACAAAATCGAGTTTCTATCTCTTAACGTCATAAGGTTGGCAAGATAAAAATTTCACTTTACCCTGCTTATGTCACATGCATATCGAAAATATTTCCAAGATGGCGGACAGCAGGCTGTCTTTGGTCGAAATATTTCCAAAACCAAAACAGATACGGAAAAATTGTAAAAGATCTTCTTATACCATTTGACGAGTTCTTTCAAATGAGACAAACTTAATTTTTATTGCCAATACCCTTCAAATGTACTAGTTTAAGTGATAACCAGAGGCCTTTTACTGTAAATTATAGCGAAAGTGGGTTCTTGCTTGCTATCCCTACGTTTTTGACTAATAATCTTGGTAGAAAGTCGGTTGTTCCAAGTAACATGGTTAACAGTATAATTATGAACATGTATTACAGTAAAAGAATTGTGCTTGGGTTTGCTGATATGAATAAAGAGAAACCAATGGTTTTGAGCTTTTTGAGAAACATTGCTTTTTTGATATTTGCCCAGAATATTACATGCTGCAATGGTTCATGCAACTTGTCTCACACGATTTGGGGGCATTGCACAGCATGTTACACACTGCAATGGTTCATGCAACTTGTCTTGCACAATTTTGTCCATTACACAGCATGTTACACACTGCAATGGTTCATGCAACTTGTCTGGCACGATTTTGACCATTGCACAGCATGTTAGACACTGCAATGGTTCACGCAACTTGTCTCGCACGATTTTTATCATGCTGCAATGGTTCATGCAACTTGTCTTGCACGATTTTGACCATTACACAGCATGTTACACACTGCAATGGTTCATGCAACTTGTCTCGCACGATTTTGACCATTGCACAGCATGTTACCCACTGCAATGGTTTATGCAACTTGTCTCGCACGATTTTGACCATTGTACAGCATGTTACACACTGCAATGGTTTATGCAACTTGTCTCGCACGATTTTGACCATTGCACAGCATGTTACCCACTGCAATGGTTTATGCAACTTGTCTCGCACGATTTTGACCATTGTACAGCATGTTACACACTGCAATGGTTCACGCAACTTGTCTCGCACGATTTTGATCATGCTGCAATGGTTCATGCAACTTGTCTTGCACGATTTTGACCATTACACAGCATGTTACACACTGCAATGGTTCACGCAACTTGTCTCGCACGATTTTGATCATGCTGCAATGGTTCATGCAACTTGTCTCGCACAATTTTGATCATTGCACAGCATGTTACACACTGCAATGGTTCGTGCAACTTGTCTCGCACGATTTTGACCATTGTACAGCATGCAACTGTATACAGTCATTTCACTTATGAAATATGACATACAGAGTTCAATGCATATAATATATATATTTACATGTTTGCAGTAAACAATCTCTTATCTTTAAGATAATATTCATACAAACATTTCTATAAACTCTATTTGTGTACTATTGTTTATATAATTGTGTGTGTTCACTATATTACATATAAGGGTCAGGGAGTAACAAATTATTCACATCTTTCAAATTTAATTAATGTCTTCTGGATATTACTGTTCAGTTCAATTGGTTCTACTTTTCGTTTACAAAAGAAAGTATGAAAAATTTCTTACAAAAAAGGGCTATTAGTGAACATGTTGACTCTTTTCCAGCATTTTATACAATGGATTCAGGTTGAGTATTTAAAATAGGCTTATGGGTTTTTTGATTTAAAGTGCCTATGTCATCCTCAGGGACTTATATTTATACTAATTGGAACATTCTGAGAAGATTTGTAATATATCTTCTCAGGTGAAAATTTCATCTTCATGGATTTTTTTGCTGTTAAAGGTGACAGAAGTGACATCAAAAGAGGAATCTGTAAAGTGGTTTTCATATAGACAAATTCCTCTTTCGACATCACTTCCGTCAACTTTAACGGCAAAAATATGAAATTTTCGATGAAAATTTTCGCCTGAGGAGATATATTACAAATCTTCTCAGAATGTTCCAATTAGCATAAATATGTAAAGTCCCTGAGGATGACATAGGCACTTTAAATAAAGCCATCAGACTATGACTTACAGTAGTTAAACTGTTTTTTTCAAAATTTCAGAAACTATTGCAATTTTAATAGTGCAAGGACATAAATATGTATGACTGCATGGATCATAGCAAAAAATATATAAAAATGAAAATGATTATTTTTTCCTATGTTTTTAAGGCCGCAAAAGCTAGTTTCGACAATGCTCGATTGGTAGCAACACCTGGTAGAGCTGTAACAATTCACTTCCTATTTGATAATGATTTTGAATACTTTCAAATTAGATTATTTCAATTCAATAGACCTTATATTCAAAAATGGCCACCGAATTAAAATTCTTTTATATACATATAAATTAGCCCTTATGAACTCGTTTTCATGTGTGAAATTCAAAATAATTTTTACTGTAAAACGAGGTCATAAGGGGCTAATTTATATGCACATAAAATAATTCTAAATCGGTGGCCATTTTTGAATAAGGTCTATCTATTGCAAGAGCTTTTCAAAAGCAAAGATTGGAACAAATTCTAATCAATAATAAAGTATCTATGAAGCAAAAATTATGTCTGTTCATTGCTTATTTGAAAGAACACTTAAAATAACAAAGTTAACATCTGCATCTTTTGCTGTTTTTGGTAAATTCCTAGCTTGCTTCGTTGTTGGAATATTTCAGGTTGTTTGATATATGTAAATTGAACATTTTGACATCACAGGTGCATAATGAGATTATCAAAGAAGCAATCTTCTTCAATAACTCATTATGCACATGTGATGTCAAGATGTTTAATTTACATATAAAAAAATATCTCAACAACGAAGCAAGAAAACGAAAAACTGCAAAAGATGTTACTCTGTCATTCTAAGCGTTCTTTCAAACAATACAAACTTAATTTTCACCTCCTTGATCCAGGAAGTCAGGGCTTTTCTCGATGTGTATTAAAATTTTAACCCTTTCGCTCTCAAATACGTAATTTTCCCTACTTTATTCTGTCTAACACCAGATGATTACTGCAACTCAATGACGAATTTGGAGAAACAAATTTGACGACAATTATTTTGGGAAAGCAGCAAATCTGCTGTGCTAAATTTAATGCTTTCGAATCAAAACGTGAAAGTGAAAATTCGCAAATCGAAACCAAAAAATAAATCTTGAATAATCAAATTTTTCGATTAATCCTTACAGCCCTAACATCTTGCGTTCTGCCTGGAAATGTTGTAGAATTACTACAACACAAATGTCACCAATAAACGCTCAACTTGAATCCAGTTGAGGTAATTAAAAGGAATGACTGAAAAGGGCACATCCTGTCCTTTTGCTGCTTTCCCAAAATAATTGTCATCAAATTTATTTCTCCAAATTCATCATCGAGCTTACCACAACAAAAACCTCAACCCTTAAGTCAGAAATCTGGTTTACAGACTAGCTTTTTGGAAAAAACATATTTGATGACATATTTTGGAAATACTGCAAAAGGACTGGATGGGATTGAGTCATCCCCTTTAATAACCTCATTTGACCGAATACGCTGTAAGTTACCTTGCTATTTTATTTTGAAAACATTTTGTGCAGCCAAAATTTAAAATTAACTATAAAATCGAAATGCCAAATTACCAAAGAACCGTAAATTGAAGCGTCACAATCGTGAAAATTCAATTATAATTCTTACACTTGTTGTCATCAACAGTGCTTGTTTATCATCAAATCCCAAATTCAGTGGAGATACCGTATAAATGGTCAAAAATGTCCCAATCTTTGACTGCCAGAAATATGACCACCACTCCTCGGATTAGCTGCCAGATACACACCAGCTTCTTGACCATGTGCTGGGCACCTGTGGCTAAGTACCAGTAAAGCCATCTCTGGAAAGGCCGGCATGGTACAAAGCCGCCCTAGGGTCGACCACCATATTCATACCAGCTCTCGTGGCAGGGAATACGGTACCATGGGTCACCCTCTGTTTCAGCATGGTCCAATCGAAAACATAATCATACTGATAATTCAGCGTGCGAAACAGAATACGAAACAGTTGCCTTAGGTACATGTAATCCGGAGTATCCTGTAAACTGCATACCACGACAATAGTTCAGGTACATAGCGAACTCAGCAGGAAAGCCCCTACACAAAACCTCCACCGGTGTTGAGACTTTTTTCTCGCTAATTTTTTTCGTACTTTTGCTTCTTCGTGACGGCTTTTTAAACCCTGCCAGGGCAGTCTGGTTCGATTGAAGTACATGAGGACGTAGCCGAGGGACTCTAAATCGTCCCTCCTGGACTGCTCGCGACCGACGTGAGCGTTGATGCTGGCGTAGCGAGCTGTACCCGTCAGATTCTTGTCCTCACGGTAGGGTATATGCTGGTGAGTCCGACTATCGCGGTACTTCTTGGCCAGACCGAAATCGATGAGGTACACCTTGTTACACGATTTCCCAACGCCCATCAGGAAATTATCCGGCTTGATGTCACGGTGTATGAAATTCTTATTATGAACGTACTCGACACGGCTGATCATCTGATCCGCCAACATAAGGACAGTCTTCATGGTGAAGCGACGAGAGCAAAAGTTGAATAGATCCTCCAGACTCGGGCCAAGAAGTTCCATGACTAAGGCGTTGTACGTGTCCTTCTCCTGTCCGTACCATAAAACCGTAGGAATGCCAACGCCTCCCTGAAGAATACGGTAGAGTTTGGACTCGTACAAGAGTTGAGGATGACGCGACTTTTGGGGTTCGAGTTTGACAGCGACTTCTTCGCCTGTGCTTCGATTCACGGCCAGGTAGATATCGCCGAACGAACCGCTGCCGATCTTTGCAGGAGACGAAATTTGTTGTTCAGGATGAACTCGCTTCGAGCCTCCGAGGCGTTCGACGCCATATTTTCGACGCTGAACACTCGAAGGAGAAAAGTTTAGACAAGGGAGAAGCTTCGACGAATACCATGGGTATTACATTCCAGTGTGTTGCGTTTTTGTTTTTGCCAAAAGATTAAAATCGGCGGTGACAAAGTCTTCCCCCCGCAACCCCGCCAACGGCGTGACGGGGCCAAACCGACCTGCCCACCCTCAGTGGCGGCCACGCAACAGTCGCAAATACTATTCAAAACGAACGCAAACTTACTTTCTAAAAAAACTGTCTCTAATTTTCCGTTTCTCTAACGCCGTGATAACTGGTATTTCTAGCAGCTTGATCACAGCAAATAAATACTTTTAGACTTCGAACTACCTCATAATACAGATTGGAAACTGACATCTTTAGCGAAGTAGATTACCAGACGAAAAGATCTCAGATATAAAATAAAGAGAATATCAAACCACCGCAAAAGCATAGTGACAAACAGTAATGGGCGACTCGGAAAAAATTTTATAATATTTTTTGTATAAAACCGGAAAACTTTCCGAAAACCAGGATCCGAGCATCCTTCAATATATAAAAAAAATAAAAAATATTGCCACGCGGCGCTCCTTCGTTCTCGAGATATTTAAGTTTTCTGTAACATGTAGTGATTTAGGTGCCTCGCCAATAGCGCAGGATCTCAAGATCGTGACGGTTTTTTTTATTTACTCACACAGGCAAAAAATAAGATTTATAACAAATGAGTAAATATATCATGAAAACTAGAAAATAATTCAAAAATCACTTTTGTCACATAGAAAATAGTTTTATGGGGAAAAATACACTCCAACGTTCACATTATGCTGTTTTCATGGATACCGTTT